>PITA01024969.1:0-25250 GCA_004023965.1 Spilogale gracilis
TTCCCTCTCTGGCTGTGTTTCTCTCTGTCAAGTAAATAAAATCTTTAAAAAAAAAAAAAGAAAGAAAGAAAGAAAGTCATGTTGAAGTCCTAAAATATTATTCATTTGTCTTTATTTTATTGCATATTGTTTGCTATTTAGGGCTTTTTTTCTGATTCTGTAATTAATTACATAAGTCCTTTATTCTGTGCAAGAATTAGCATTACATTTTACACGGCCTATATCCCTATAATATTCCAAATTAATCATATGGACTTTTTAATATTGCAAAATGTTCCTTAGCCCTCAAAAAAATAACTACTACAAATTTTGTGCTGATTCATAAACAGCTCAAGAATCATGAATAAATAGAAATACAGAAAGAAAAAAAATCCTGGGAAAATGGATACACAGCAATACTGGAAAATGATACTTCATAATGCAATCTTAAGGAAGGAGCACTTCGAAGTATTCCTCTCCCGCATCAACTATAGCAGTATAAACTACAAAGCTACATGGTATTTTAGTGCAACTGACTTATATCTTGATGACATGAAACAAATAAAACAGAGCGGCATTCTGCTGGTACCTGAGTATTGTTATTGGCAGTAGTAGAAAATGTAGGGTATGGGGGAGTTCTGTCATTCTGAGCGCTGGATCCTTAGAGATGGAGACACCCCAGGTGTTATTTAATAGATTTGTTTTGTATTTCTACTACCAAGGCATCCTAGTGCTTGCTTCAATGACCCATATATTATTTAGAATTGTGTTCCCAAATATTTGGAAAATTTCCTAGTGATTTTTCTCTTACTGCCTTCTACTTTAATTCCACTGTGGTAAAAGAAAATACTTCATACAACTTGAATCCTCTGAAATTATTCACTCTTGTTATATAGTCCAGAATATGTTCTATCTTGGCAAATGTTCTATGTGATCTTGAAATGAATGTGCATTGTCACATTTGGTTGAAGTGTTTTAAAAATGTCAATTAGATCAAGTTGGTTGGTAGTGTGCTTCAAATTCTCCATTCTCTTACTGATTTTCTATTATTTTGTCAATTATTGAGAGCAGAGATTTAAAGATTTCAACTGAAACTGGCTTTATCTACTTCTCCTTAAAACTTCATCTGTTTCTGATTCATATACTTCAAGTTCCATTAAGTTAATAAATGCTTATCATATGTCCTATTGATTAATTAACCTTTTTGTCAGTATTGAATAGATTTTTTATCCTAATATTCTTTGTTGAAAAATAAACTTTGCATAGTGCTCTAAAACTTTGTAATGAGTATTAGAATCATATGTATCATTCCCATCCTTTTACTTGTCAATCATGTCTTCATTTAGAGTATTTATTTTAATCACTATAGAATTGTCTTGCTTTTTAGCCACATTCACAAAAATCTGTATTTAAATTTAATTGACTTTTGTATTTAATGTGATTATGGATATATTTTGGTTTCTATTATTTTACTCCATGTTTTATATTTGTCCCATTTGTTTGTTTTTCCCTTGTCCTTATTTTTTGGATTTTTAAAAAAGATTTTTATTTATTTATTGGAGAGAGAGCATTAAAGACAGACAGTACAAGTGGGGATAGGGTAGGAGGAAAAGGAGAAGCAGACTCCCCAGTGAGCAATAATCTCAATTCAGGGCTTGATCCAGGGACTCCATGATCATGACCTTGGCGGAAGGCAGACCCAACTGAATGAGCCACCCAGGTACCCCTTCTTTCTTGGATTCTTTTATGATGACATATTCTGTCTTGTTAGCTAATTAGTTCTTTTTTACAGCTTGCTAATTATTTTGTTATTGATTTTTATGGGGTACACTTCACATAACACTGTCCACCTTTAATTTATATTTTATCACTGAACCTATATTTCTTTCCTCCCAAACGTTATGCCCAAATTGTCATTCATTACATGATATGCTTATGTAATAAATCCACAATATATTGTTGTATTTTATATTTAAATAGGTATCCCTCAAGGAATTTAAGTGAGAAAAACAAATTGATTTTATTGCAGCTTTGCAATACAAAATAAGAGAAGGAAAAATAAGCCTAGCCACCTATAGGTATGACATGTTTGATCAGCCAAATAGAAAGTATATCTTAAAACCTCAGATAACTTCTAATTATTAAAATAAAGTTCTTAGTTTTTTGCTTCCTGAAATCAGAATTTCCTCATGTTAGTATTTTAATGAAAATTCATATTTCCATTTGCCTCTAATTTTCAATAAAATTGATTCCTATTTTTGCCTTTATTTTCAAACTGTCAAAAGGGTCACACCTCCAGATTTAATATTTAATTTTATCCAATAGTTTCTCTAAAGTTGACAAGTATGCAAACTAGAAAAAAAAAAGAATTCATCCATATGCTCTCATTTTAATTGTGTGAATGGGTTAGTTAAAACAGCATTTCCATTCATTTATTTTGATGTTTCCTGCCAGATTCTCAATAATTCTGAAATAAATCATTAACACAGCCAAATCAGGAATATAATATGGGATAAACCACTTATTTTCAAAAAACTATGACAAAGATTTGTTGTCACCACTCCAGATACCCATTTCATTTTTAAATGGCTGCATTACAGTACAAATTTTAGCTCAAGAAAAGTGAAGTCTCAAGTGAAACTATAGTGATAGCTTTGAGGAAATAAAAAAAGCTTCAAATTTCATTGTCTCCAAGACAATATAAAGATTGACTTAACTATCTAAGGAAATTAAGACGGTCACATTATTCTCTATAGTTAGAAGCAGCCAAGCCTCTATCAGGAAATGTTAAAACTTTGAATTATAAAATTGTTTATTAGTATAATATTTCCTAAAATAAGGAAAATGATAATAAACCACAAAATCAAGTATTACCAGCAAAGGTGGCAAAACTTTAAAATTTTTGTATTCAAAAAATTACTTTTAATTTTAATTCCAGTAGAGTTAGCATACAGTGTTATATTAGCTTTAAGTATAAAATACAGTAATTCAACAATTTTCTACACTACTCACTGCTCATCACAATAAGTTCACTTATTTCACCCATCCTCCCACCCACCTCCTCTCTGGTAAGCATCAGATTTTTCTCTACAGTTAAGACTTTGTTACTTGGTTTCTCCTTCTCTTTGTTCCCTGTGCTCATTTTTTTCTTAAATTCAACATATAAATGAAATCATATGGTATTTGCCTTACTCTGACTTGTTTCCCTTAGCATTATACTGTCTAGATCTACCCATGTTGTTGTAACGGCAAGATTTCATTCTTCATGGCTGAGTAATATGTGTGTGTGTGTGTGTGTGTGTGTGTGTGTGTGTGTGTGTGTGTGTGTGTTTTAGTGTGTGTGTACACATACACAATTTCTTTATCCATTCATCTATCAATGGACACTTGGGTTGCTTCCATAGTTTGACTATTACCAATAATGCTGCAGCAAATATAGGGGGTCTTTTTGAATTAGTGTATTTGTATTCTTTGGGTAAATACCCAGTCGCAGAATTAATAAATCATACAGTAGTTCTGCCTTTAATTTTTTGAGGAACCTCCATACTGTTTTCCACAGTGGCTGTGCCCACTTGCATTCCCACCAAGGAGGCATGAGAATTCCTTTTTCTCCACATTTGCCAAAAAAATTTAAAATTTGTATATCACAGTGATGTATATATGTATTTATATACTTACATATCCATTATATAGGTTTTTTAAAATTTTTCAGTTTGAGGTAATAATATTACAAAGCAGAAAAACATTGTTTCATGATTAGAAAAATATTGTTAGGTATCTTACAAAAATATATGCGCTTTGTAAAGCTCTCTGCTCTTTTAGCCATCCCTAAGTGCCCAGAAATGTTCTTTCAGTCAAACTATCTTTTAGACTTATCATGATGAGACTGAAGGTTTTTTGTTGTTTGCTTGAAAGATTTTATTTATTGAGCGGTGGGGCAGGTGGAGAGAGAGAGAGAATCTCAAGTAGGTTCCATGCTGCATGTCAGGCTCCATCTCACAGCCCCAAGATCATGGCCTGAGCAGAAATCAGGATTTGAATGCATAACCAACTGACCACCCAGGCATCCCAAGATTGAAGGTTTCTCTCAGAAAATTTAACTTTGCTTCAGTGAAACACTTCTATTGTTATTGTATATGCAATATTAATCATGAGTCTAATAATAATAAGTCTAATAATAATGATAATATTTATTAAAAATAATCAAAAGTTCAATAGCAACAAAATAATTGCCAAATTAAATCCTACCCCACAGGAGAAGGTATACAATAGTTGAGTCAGAGGGTTTTGCTTCTTTCATTAGACTCTGAATTACAAAATAGAACAGTACAATCCACTCTGAACTTACACATGGAGTATGCTTCCCTCTCAGTATGAGTCCATAAGTAGCCATCCCTAAGGGCCCAGAAATGTTCTTTCAGTCAAACTATCTTTTCCACGCAATTTATGTCCTACCTTCATCTTTGATTCCACTTCATATTTTAGGTATGTTGGCCCAGTGTTTTTAGGGTTATATTCTGTAACCGTGCCTAAAGGGAAAATCTTGTTATGAGTGCCAGTTTTTAATAGTTAGCCTTTGCAATGATTCGGCTATGGTAGAATACGCAGTGATCTTCCACCATTTTATTAAAGCAGGGTATTTTGATGCACTACTGCTGCCTGACTTTGTAATGAGAAAGAAAAAATACTATTTTACTTTTATTTAGGACTATAGTTTTATGAAATAAATTCCCACATTTTTATTCCTTTTATCTTAGAAACAAGAATATGAGGTTGGAGGGAAGTAAATCATTTTTTTTCTTATTTTGAGAAAGAGAAGTCTGTAATTTAGAGATGTTAAAGGACAGCTGAAGAAAATTCATGAAAGAGCTTGCATATGAAAATTTTGTCTCACTGACAGAAGTGGGGATAATAGAATCTAGAAAATATAGGACAGGTGGTGTTGCTGAGCTCTTAGAAAGTGAATCCAGATATCATAAATGAATACCAAGCTTTGAGTGATATCCCTGGAAGCCTGATTCATAGACATCTATGAAGATGATTTTGAGAACTCGAGTGTTCTTACAGGCAAGACCAATGGACGTCCAGTAAGGTACTAACCATTCTATACAATCAAAAGAAATCAATGACAGGCAGTGAAGAGAGTAAAGCAGCCATCCAAATACAAATAACAATCCTTGAACAGTTTCTGGACCTGAGCCAGAACCCACTGAAGAAGAGGACAGTCCACAAAAGGAACAACCCCATAACACCTCAGCAGGTGTATATTACAGTAACTCCAAATTCCTTTCCAAAAAGGACCAATGGCCATTTATTTGTTTAAATACACATTCAGTAAAGGGGAATATACAGACATCTTAAATGAGTCCAGTCCTAATTCAAGAAAACTTGGAAAGGCAATCTTAGTTGTTCTTCAGCCTGGGGAATCATACCTGCATCTTTCAACCACTTTACAATTTAACTCTCTCCATTTACATCTATCCAGTCTCTTACAGTTATTTCTGTGGGCATTCCCCAGTAAAAATCCTGCAGGCAAGTGTCTTTCCCAAGGAATCCCATTTAAGACAGATGTTAAACTTTGGTATCACTTGAATAAATTAGCTAAAATACAAAATAGCTACCATTTGTATTTATCAGATTAGCAAGGTTAAAAGATTAATATGTCCAATATTGTTAAGAATGTGATAACAGTCATTCAGAAACTATTAGCTGACACTAAACTGACACTAAATTTCTATGGGACCATTTAGAAAAATATATCTAAAGTAAGTAAGCATTGATTCTAGCAACTCTCCTTTTAGAAATAGATGTAGAGGGGTACCTGGGTAGCTCAGGCTCAGTCGTTAAGTGTCTGCCTTAGGCTCAGGTCATGATCCTGGAGTCCTGGGATGAGCCCCACATCAGGCACTCTGCTAGCAGGGGTGCTTACTTCTCCCTTTCTCCCCCTGCCCGTGTTCCCTCTCTCTCACTGTCTCTATCAAATAAATACATAAAATTTTTTTAAAAAAGAAATATGTGTAGAAAATTATGAAAAAGTACAGATATTTATATATTTTTACTTAAGCATTGTTCATGACAATAGCTTCGAATTTTTTAAAAATATTTTCTGTATTTATTTGACAGAGAAAGATCACAAATAGGCAGAGAGGCAGGCAGAGAAAGAAGAGGAAGCAGGCTCTCTGCCGAGCAGAGAGCCCGATGTTGGACTCGATCCCAGGACCCTGAGATCATGACCTGAGCCAAAGGCAGAGGCTTAACCCTCTGAGCCACCCAAGTGTCCCAATAGCTTCGAATTTTTTAGGAAAAAATTAAATTTTGTTATATCAATATCCATATGTTTATATTACATAACAAGGATTTCACAGCTACATGACATACGTGTATTTGTATATATTTACATGTTTCTTTAAATAGCAGAAGCATCTTAAGTAATTGGTAAAATATTAGTAATTGGTAAAATAAGTAAAACTATTCAGACTTATTACTATGAACCTGACTGTACTGCAGAAGCCAGTATTTTATGCATCTTATCATTTATAGTATGATTTCAGGTTTATATGTTCTTTTCTATGCATTTCTTGATTTTTAAAGGAAAATTAAGAATAACTTTATTTTATTAAAAAATTAAATGATCACAGACTTTAGGTATTTGTTCTAGACTTTTTGATCTAACTAGCCAATTTAAAAATTCACCTGTAAAAATAAATAAATAGATAGATAGATCAATGATAAAAGTAAATAAAAATTTATTAAGAAACTCTCTTATGTGATATGCTTTCTTAGCTTTTATGGAGCAGATGTACATTATCCTTAGAGAAAACAATAAATTAAAATGTTCCTCCTACTCGGTCTTTATTCAGAATTTCATTTCCAGATTAGATTTTATAAATTACAAGTAACATAAAAAATACTGGGAGGGACTCATTCCTCTCCCTTCACAATATTTCCCTTGTTTTACTTTTCTCTTCTTTTATATTTTCTTCCTTTTCGTTTTATTCTTTCACTTCAATTTGGACTTTTGCCCATCATCAGCTCAAAGTTCTTACATTGATAAAATGAAATCATTAGCATAGCATAGTATCTCATATATTGGGAAGTTCTGATATATATATAATCATGTGGATTATTAGCAATCACTGGAATCATTTAACCTGGTTGGTGGGAAATAGGATCATCTTTTTTGTCAGTAAAGTTTCCATGTTCCTGTCCAATAATTCTTTCTGAAATAGAAGTGCAATACAGGGCTTGATGTTCTCAGAATAATGCTCTCTTAAATCTTCCTGGCACTAACAGCATAAGTACTTACTATCAAAGCCCAAGTCCCTGCCCACAGCAGTCCAGCAAGAAAATTGCTTATTGTGTATATCCTTGTGTATGTTGCTTGCCATGACAGACGGGAACAAGAAGGAAAGGGAGTTTCAACTACATCAAATTACAGCAGATATTGATAGAGTAGAATACACACACATTGTTGGGGTGATGAAGAAAAAAATGCCTCAGCAGTTTCAGAAGGAAATCTCCCTCAGTCAGAGAAGCTGAAGGAGATCAGGAGCCCCCAGAGGTTATAAAGCTGGAGAAGAGATGGATAGTTTAAAGAGAAAAGTGAAGCGACATAAGAAATCAAAGAATATTTTACTCGCAGAAAATCAATGAAAATGATGAACTGCTATTCAAAGGAAATAAACTGATTATTTCAGTTTCCACAAGAAGGGAGGTGTTGCAGGTAATCCATCAGGATGAGCAGGACGTTGGAAGGTAAAGGAAGAAGCCTGCATGTGATGGTCTATCTTTCATATGCCAGTTCCAAAATGAAAATATTAGTTAAATGCCAGAAACACAATTTAAAATTAATTTCTTTAGAGCAAAAAAGTCCATTGGCATGTATATATTTTCTATTTCTTTTCTCTTTTTACTTTCATACTTCATAAATGAGATCCTCTAAAAATATTAAAGATACAGTAAATGTATACATGTAAAGTTTTAATAATCAAATGAATTCTCACGTACCTACCAAACAACTCCATTAGAACTTTATCCATATCTTACAAGCTTTGTGGATCTTCCTCCCTGATGATGTTCCCCCCTTTTACCCCTTTATCCCAGCAGAAGGTAAATGCTCTCCTGATTTCCAACATAATCATGTATTTGATTTTCTTTGTAACTGTCAATTGTTAACTACATACACAACATATGAATTTGTTCTTTTTAATGTGATTATAAATGGAATCAAACTGTCCATTTTCTTTCTTGCTATTTTCATTCAGCTTCATGGTTTTGAGATCCACACATGTTTATTCTTTGTAGTCTATATCATAATTTATGCATTCAGTTGATTGTTGAACTTCTAAAAGTTTTAGATTCTTTCTTATCTTTCCTGACACATTAAATTTTAAGTGGTGATAGTTGCACAAGACTGTAAATGCAATTAATGACACTGATAGTACGTTTAAAGATGGTTAAAGTTAATTTTATATTATGTAAATTTTACCACAATAATACATAAAATATCCTATAAAGAGATTCATTCAGTGCTTCAGGAGACCCAAAATTCTTCATTCTTTTTCAAAAAGCTTAAAGCAAGTAAATCAAGTACAAAGAAAATTAACATAAATTTCTGAGGTGGGTAGGATTTGATTTATTACCCTTTCTGGAGGTTGATTTTAATTTCAGTCAACTTCACTAATATTGGAATTCATGGGGGGAAATGTGGGTTTAAATGAATGAGTTTTTCCCTAAGCTTTTCGTAAAACTACTAAAGATGGAGGACAATCTCTCAACATCAGATGTGTTGACGAGTATTACAGCTACAGGTCCAGAGCAGATTTTGTCTCCATTCTGTACAAGAAATACACATTTTGACATATTCATTTTCTCTGTTGGGGGGTAGGGGAAGAGCACAGTGTTGATGGAGTGTCTAGTCTGGGCAAGATACATCTGACTCCTTTTCCAAACCTGTCTTACTTAATTCTCATAATACCACCTTAGAGATAAGGAACCTAAGGCTCACAGGTTAAATAATTTATTCAATATCAATTTGTCAGTCAGTAATAGAGCAGAAATTTGTACCCAATCTTGTCTTACTCAAAACAAACAAACAAACAAACAAACAAATAGACACTTGTGCTGTTTCCATTTTTCACCCTGATACTTCAGAAAGACCTATAAAAGTGAGAGGGATAATTGGCATTTCTTAAATGTGCCAGGTGCCTCACTCATCTTGCTGCTTATTCACATCCAATATATTAAGCTGGTATTAGTCATATTAAACAGATGAAAAAAATCAATACTCTATAAGTTAACTGTCCAAGTGAATGTCCATGCCACAATTTCAATTATTCATTAGTTTTAAATCCTGTGACTGTGTTCCTTATATTCGTGCAAAACAATTTGGTATAATAATGTATTGAGATATTCATTTTTTATTCATTTCCTTCTTGGAAAAGCATAAAGACATAACATATGTCTCACCATACAGTCTTTTTATAGTCAAATTGTTTTCTTCTTGCCTTAGGATTGCATTTCTTAAAGTGAGAACACTGAGTGAGCTGCATTTGCTTCATTTAAGACCTTGCTAGCAATGAAAATTCTCCATCCCCAACTAAAATAAAAAACTCTGGTGGTAAAGCCCAGAAATCTGTGTTTTATCAAGCTCTCAAGTGATTCTGCTGCAGGCTAAAGCTTGTGGAAACAGTGATGTAGGGGAAGGTTCATTGCGTACTGGATCAAAGAGAACTTCCCCACCTGCAAAACTCTAAACAAACTGATTCCTCGTTTTTGATTTCCAGAAATCTGGGCTCTTTGCTAGAACAGAAATATTCTCAACACTAGGAGATGCATGAAGATCTAAAGCTCTGCTAGCTATGAAAACCCATGAAAAATTCTTGGGCCCAAGGAGAAGTGGATAATCCTTCATTGATACATGTACACTGTAATAATTTAACTTTCCTTCCAAAGCTCCACAAAGATTACCCAAAATATCAGAGAAGTGGAAGAGCCACTAGACTTTACACTTTACACCCATACAGCCTTGACCGGTGTTAACTATCATCCTGAGCAATCTCTACAAATGTAAAAGATCGTGATATAGGGGGCTGGGGAGATTACTAGAGAGTGAAATGCAGTCACACTGAAAGTGGTGGTAAGATTCAAGTGAAATTAATTAAATTAAGTAAAATAGTGTAAAAGAGTTTACATGTACTGTAAAATAAAATTGTAAAGTGCCCTGAGAGACACAAAAGGTCAATACATAATAAAGAGAACACTTATTAATAGCACGTTTGTGCCTTCCCAAAATTCTTATGTTGAAACTCTAACCTGCAGTGGATGGTGTTAAGAGGTAGGGACCTTGGGAAGTAATTAGGTTTAGAAAGGTAAGGGGATGGAGACCCCATGAGAGTATTAATGCCCTCATGAGGGGAAGAAGAGAGTAGAGTTCATTACAATTACTTTATGGGGACCTAAGAACACCCTGCTGCAAACCCAGAGCAATGCTCCCAGCAGATACCACATCTGCCAGAGCATTCATTTTGAACTTCCTAGCCTCCAAAGCTCTGACAAATACCTTGTTGTTTAAGCCTCCCAGTCCAAGGAATTCTGCTACAGTAGACCAACCTGAATAGGACGATTATAAATATCCTCTGCAACTTTCCTTTTACACTCAAATACACTTTTGTATAACAAGAAACACGTAATTCTGCCTGCTTTCCTTAGAAAACTTAGCTAGCACTCCTAGTTGAGTTATGAATACAGAAAATACCTACAGAAAGCAAAGGAGATTTGCTGTTTTAGTTACATGCTCAAGAATTTATTTTAAGAGGAATAAAAAAAGTTTTAAAAAATCTTTCAAATTTGAAAAGCTTATAGAACATTAGTTGCTTTTTGAAAGAAAGCCCAGTAATTCAGGATTATGTACAGAAAATCTTTTAGATATGAAAGTACCTTGTGTGTGCAGAATTAAAGAACCAGAATTGTCCATAGGATTTCTCCCTAGTTTTAGGCACACGTTTTTATAAAGTAGGTATTGGGAGAGAAAAATACCTTTGAGCTTTCCATTGCTGTCCATTCTATTTAATAGCTTTAATAATGATAATAATGGCAATAATGACAATAAAACAATTTTTAGCACTTTCTATGTGTCTAGCATTGTTTTCATTGCTTTACATTTTTTTAAAGATTTATGCACTTAATTTAGACAGAGTGTGTGTATGTGAGCAGGGGTGGAGGTGGCAGTGCAGGGGGACGAATCTCAAGCAGATTCACTGCTGAGCACACAGAGTCCCACCCCACACAGGGCCCAAACTCACGACCCTGAGATTGTGACCCCCAAACTCATGATCTGAGCAGAAACCAAGAGTCGGATGTTTACCTAACTAAGCCACCTAGGCACCATTCAGGGCTTTACATTTATTAGCATGTTTAAAATTACAGACTAATAAATGAAGTTCCTTCTTTCTTATTCAAATTAAATATTTCTCAAATTTAAAAATGTACACAAATCATATTTAAGAATCACTGTTTCTACATTCCAAAGTCAATTATTTACTTATTTTCTCAACCTATCACATATATATGTTGAAAGCTAGGAAGGATTTCAAAAGCAGTTATGAAATAAACTTAGATATATATTTAGAACTGTAGAAATAAGCATTAACTACTTTGACTATACCTTAAATATAAGTAAAAAAATTCACATTTTCAGCAAAGACTATAGTCAGGACAAAGCTGGGAAAAGTACAAGATTCAGTGGTCCCACGTCTCCAGTTATCAAACATGACCTTGTCAAGTAGCAAAGACCCTAACTCACTGATCCTATGTACTAAGCAACTATAATTTACAATCATAATTACTGTTTTCTAAAACTAAAGGCTGAGGAAACTGACAGGAAAAATAATTTCCCTTTCTGACTTGTCGGTTTGTTCTTGCTTAATGGCTAATAGGTATGTAATAATAGGTATGCAATAGTAGGCATAATCAAATTAGAGGTGTACAGTCAATGTGATTATAAATTATGTTAGTGAAACACAGTACTTTGGGGAAAAAATACTTTGATTTTTACTGAATTTGCTGCAATCATTAAAATCAATGCTATAAAAGGAAATCTTAGGGGGGAAAGGCAGGAGACAAAAGGGATAGTATTATTTAATCAATATAGAATTTCAGTTTGGCAAGATAAAAAGAGTTCTAGAGATTAGTTGCACAACAATGTGAATGTAGTTAACACTACTAGATTGTGCACTTAAGATGATGAAGATGGTAAATTTTATGTTTGTGTAAACAATTTGACCACCATATTTTTAAGGAGAAAAAAAAAAGGAAAAAATTTACCTTTTCCTGCACTGCTAGTAGGAACTAAAATCTTTTCTCAACTTGGTATAAAAGAAAAGTGAAAGAAAAGGATAGAAGTGGGGAGACTAAGTATTATTACCTTCTCATTTTTTTTTAAATATTTTATTTATTTGACAGAGAGAAACACAGCCAGAGAGGGAACACAAGCAAGGGGAGTGAGAGAGAGAGAAGCAGGCTTCCTGTTGAGCAGAGAGCCCAATGCAGGACTCGATCCCAGGTCTCCGGGATCATGACCTGAGCCGAAGGCAATTGCTTAACCAACTGAGCCACCCAGGCGCCCCACCTTCTCATTTTTAAATACACATCTAAAGTCAATATAACATTTTTTCAATCTAATATTAACCAGGAAGTGTTAGAATTGATATGCAAACACTGTTTTGGAAGGATCCAAGTTCTTTCTTATACTAGTTTTCAAAATATCACACCAAATGCAACTCTATCAGCCCAGCAAAGGTTTATATTGAGTAGGCGCTCAAAAAGAAAATAATGACTATCACCTAGTTGAGAATTCAATGAACTTCAAATACCACTGATCTCACTAACACTAATTATAAGTCTCATGAAGTTAAAATCTATCAAGAGCTTAGACATATAAGCAGCCACCCTCCCTTTATTCTTTGGGTTAGTAATTTAATGCATTTAATCTTAATAAAAATATATCCCACACCAAAGAGGTAAGAAGCATCACAAATTCGAACCTTCACTTTAGTATTGTCTAATAATTGAGATAGGAAGCTTAAAACCAAAGATTAATCTTCTCTAGGAAGACTGGTTTCATCTCAACAAAGCAAGACAGAGCAGGTACTGGACTTGGGTCCCCTTTCTCCCGACCACGGAAACCTGGAGTTCCTTGATAATGGAAACCCTCTGCCTTATGAGCCACAGATCTTGTAAGAATCTGGGTGAAGCAGGGTGCTTACCAAAAGAAGGACTCTACTTGGAAGCCTGACAAAGACCTAACCAAGCCAGTCTGTGCCACAGAGGATCCCAGTACTGATCTTTCACCTACATTTCCTTCATTATAATACTAAAATTCACGCCCAGAGGTAGAGTTTTAACAGGCTAATTAGAATGCAATGTGTGAAGAAGCATGTTGTGTCCACTGTCTGCGCACCCAGTTTTCTGTGTCTCTCCCCACCTCCACTTACTTAGAAAGAACTGCTCTCTGGCCTTTGCCTCTTCAAAACTTGTACTGGCCTTAATTGGCTGAGCCAGGCTGAAGGACCCTTTCTCTTGCACTGTCTCCCTTGTGCTAGATAAATAAAAGCCTTGCCTGGAACTGTCGTTTGAACTCTAATCATTTTCTGTTGTTTTGGGAGCCCAAGGACCCATGGATAACATAAGTGCATTTAATAATTTGAAGAAGCACAGAGACAACTGTGATAATACTTGTAACAGAATAAAATAGGGAGAAAATCTCAGGGAGGGATTACATAGACATATACATATATATGTTGCATATGTAATTATATGTCAGTTACATATATATAGTATATATTATATATGTCTATTACATATATATTATGTGTGTGTGTGTGTGTGTGTGTGTGTGTGTGTGTATCCTATTGCCATGTCTCCTGTATAGCAGAGTCAAAGCCTGGCCAGAGAGAAGGACTAGAGTGACCTCTATCTTTTACTGGTTTCCAAGATGAAGAACAATGAACAAGAGGGTAACCTTGGATTGAGGTGACCATGCAGTGGAAAAGCCTGTCTTTATCCTGTCTCAGAATGGAGCTAAAGAAGTAGACATGTGACTAATGAAATAAAGAGGTCACTTGCTCATGGAATCCAGTAAACTCTGATGCTCACGCAAATTTTCCTCAAACAGTGATGTCCACTCACACTGCACCTGCATGACTGTGGGCTGAGCTTTAAGAGCAGTGATATTCAGTTGAGTGACATCACCATTTCTGCAATACGTAACTCTGGACACTGGTTATAATAATGATGTTTGAAAATTTCCTCATTATTATATATATAATACATATTACATATTATTATAATATTATATATAATACATATATATAATACATATTATAATATATATTAGACTCTGTGTTATTTGGGTAATGCAAGTCTGCCAACATGTTACTTGACTGGCAAGGGTGGATTCAGAGCTGGTGAGCTGAGAGGTAGGTGGGCATGATGCCCCCATTATAGAATTCACTGCACGTGGACATCAAGGACCAATGTCCTCCACCTTTCATAGCCAAGACTTTCTCAGGAAGAATAACCTATGAGGTGTGATACTCCAAATTTTCTAACATTCTCATGGGCAAAGAATTTCTTGGTAATGATCAAGTATCAGTTTCAAAGAACTTTGTTGGATTATGAACACATCTGCTCTAGCTATAGAGTTGCATGTGATTTATATTTATAATATATGTACCTATATATAGAAACTTATTAAAACTGTAGATCATATGTATTGTTGATACAAATTATTACATATGACTTTGATAACACTGAAGTTAATATAACAGTAGTTAAAATTAAAAATCAAGACTAGCAAAAGATCACCATTTGAAATAAAATTCAATATAAATTCACAAAATGGCCTTAAAATTTAACCTAGCCCTCAAATCCACAATGGAAATACGCTCTGAAAGGAGGAAAACCAGGTATTTAGGAATGTTATGTGTATATGTTTATTTAGAAAATTTAGGAAAAAATATAAATTTCTGTATGTGGGTTTATACTGGGGTATAGTGTATCTGATCACTAACACATTAATAATAATAAATGCAGTTATCTGTCTTAGTTAAGATTCCTGCAAGAAACAGAACACATTCAAAATAGATGATGGGAGAGAGTGTACTGAAGGAGCTATTTCCAAAAGGGGCAGGGGGGCAGAAACTAAGTAAAGTATTGTGAATTGCCTTGAAGCTAGCAACAGCAGAAAGCCATTGCCACTCCTGACTTGAAGGGGCCAAGAAGAAGCAGGTACCAGGGCCCCTCAGTACTTATAGGTACAACAGAGAGAATACCCCAGAGAGGTGTGAATACCCCAGAGAGGCAGTGAAAAAGATCAGACACAGAATCAGTAAGAAACTGCAGCCTGGGCAAGGAGGGAGCCATGGGAAAACACAGCATGACTGCTCTCTCCTGCCTCTCTCTTACCTTTGACAAGCTTCTCACTCACCAGCTGAAAGCCAGAAGGCCCTGGAGCCTCGCTAAGCAGTCCACAGGGCTCAGCAACTCGGGCAGCAAGCAGGGTGGAGAGAGGCCAATCATGCACCTGAAGAGGCAAAAGAACAACGCTCAGCATAGATTTATATGGTACTCTTTAGATTTTAAACAACCATTCACCAAAATCTATTTAACTCAAACAGCCTTGAAAGGGAAGTAGAAAAAAAAAGAAATTTGAAATTCAAGATTTTTAGAGTTTCTCAACACTGCCCATTTAATGTGTAATAGAGCCAGTAATTAAACTGTCTTCTAATTCCATCTGCAGTATTTTTCAGGCTACTCTGAATATCTGGATGTAGGAAAATCTAAACAGCTTAAAGAGATGCTTTGGAAGTCTTTCTCTTCTTCCACACTGGGTCTGGAAAATACTCAAGTAGAAATGAAGTAATAGAGATATAGGCTTCAAATAAAACTTCACTGGTAATGTGTTCATTCTTTTCCATGGCCTAGAAGAATCACACAAGGTTGGGAGCTCTGTATCAATCTTTTAAGAGATCCATGAGTGAAGTACAGGCTGAAACACATGGTAAAGAACACAGAAAGTAATCTAAGACCCCAAAACCCTTCCACAAGGACATAGCTGGAGCTACTCTGGAATGGCAGCACCTACATTTTGCTCTGTTAATGACAAATGACTGAAGATATTGATAGAAGATCTCAAAACCAGAAAACAAGCCCTCTTTTTATTTGGAGTGAGAATTCTGGCTATCCTCCCATACAACATAGAAAGCTCCTTGATTCTAAAGAAGTCATACCACATTACCTAAAGGAAGATGATAAATTAATAGATCTATGTGAATCCAAATAGTAGGTACTATGAAATTAGGCTGTGCTACATAGATCTTTAAAGCAGCCTTTTGGAGGAAGATATGGTAATCCCAGAAAGATAACATGGTTCAGATAAAGCAAGACCTTCAAAAAGTTCTGATTTGTTTTGATGGAGCACGGTATGTGTGATGTATAGTGTTTTGTGGTGTGCATTTGAGGCACAAAGTATGAGGAATTTGAGGCACATCAACCAAGTTAGAAGCTTGAATGATAAACCAAGGCTAGTTCATACATAGCGGGAAATGAAAGTTACCCCCCTCCTCATATATTCCAGAAGTATATCCCAGAGTAAATCTCTTTGGGGACAGTTCTGCAGGCATTTTGCAACCTTAGAAACACTGAGTGGCAAATACAGTGCATTAACTGAGGTAGAGAATTGCTGTTTTTTAACACTGCAAGCTGCATGCCATCAAGATGCTGTATCATTCACATGATTTGTAATAAATCTTCTGTATTCTTTCCTCACAATAATTTATCCGAAATAGAAGTCAACACCTTCCAGGTTACTAAGACTAGCTATTGAATTAATTCATGAGCTAGACTGAAAAAATGGGCCATTCTTCACCACCAGGATCATGAATATTTTAATGTCTGAGTAGAGTTAAAGCAACTCCACTTTGGAGATCCCCTAGAAGAAAAAAAAATAGAGAATTAGAGGCAATAATGGACACTGTAATTCATTTTAACATAATTGAGATAATAACCAAAAATTAAACTGATCATTGCAGGTAGATCCAAACACTCATTTAAAAACCCATCATTGTTAATTCATGAAAAATTTGGAGAATTATTATCCTCTCATGGTTTTGGCCATGATAAGGAAACCCAAAACCTTTCTAGTACTGTAGTAAGAGGAGTGTGATTTCATTATTAGTTGAAACTTAGCATCTGCACCAGTAAGCCCAGAATTCCACCAATTCTGTAACAAAAATATGCTTACAACAATGCCCCAAACTAGGCTTCCTTACTGTAAAGGACCAGAACTCAGTATGTGAAGAGATACTCAAATAATCCCAGAAAAAAACAATGACTTTTTGAAACTTTTGGGCTTCTGCCAACCATAACCATCTGACAACATGAAAAGGAAATTGAAGAACAGTTGACATATTTTTTCTCTGTTCTCCAACAACTTTGTCAGTTTATTTTTACCAAAATCAGAAAATATACAGCCACAGAAGACTGACAAGAAAGAGACTTGAAAATATGTGTAAGATTTTGATGAACTAATTGCTTACATCATTGTTTTCCTTGGTCAGTGGAACAAATGGGCACGCCTAACTAACTTAACCTAGTCTTACCCATGGGTAGACACTCCTCATTTCTGACAAACAGTATCAATAAATCCTCTGCACAGCTTGGTGATTAAATTAATCCCTTAACTCAATGGTTCTCAACATTGGCTGCAAATTGGAAACACGTAGGGGAGCTTGAATCTGAATTTCTGGGGGTGGGAATCAGCATTTTTTAAAAATTCCATGTAGGATTCTAATGTGCAGTTAGGATTGAGGACTACTGCTATTCCATACGAAGGATGTTGAAATGTGAACATGAATTTATTTGCATGACATGAAAATCACTGCTGGTAACTACATATCCTATCTTCTTTCATTACCAGTGCAATGCCCTTTCTGGACTTAGAAGTATTTGGTGAGAATTCTTCAATTAAAACAAACATTAAATGAAAACTTTATCATGTTGAGATATCTTGAATTTCTGTTTCTGTGTGACCTTAAGGACACTAATTCTCATCACTTCTTTACACATTTGTAAAGGGGGGATAATTTTGTTTACTTTCGAGGATTATCATGAAACAAAATGGGTTAATACATCAGAAAGTATCTAGTAAAATGTTTGCAAATACTAGACATCATAGAGTAGCTGCCAACAAATAATTATAAATTGTAATCCTAAATATATTATTGTAGTCATAATTGCAGTAAGAGGCTTAATTGTTCACAACCTTTTACTGAAAATGTACGCAACAAATATTTATTAAGCATTTACCATGGCTAAGCAATGTCCTATGGGCTGATACACAACAAAACAAACTAAAATCCCTGTTCTTCATTAAATTTGGTTTTCAGGGAGACACTGACAACATACTATATAAGGAAATAGGCCAAAAAAGTGGGAGTGGAGGGTATGGTGGCTTGGTGGGGAAGTATTTTTGTTAGATGGGATAGCAAGGGAAGTACTCATTGAGACCCTTGCATTTGAATGAAGACCTGAGGGAAGTAAGGGCGCTAATCATGAAGATAGCTGGGAGAAGGCTTTCTGGGGTAAGGTAACAAAAAGAACATGCCTGGGGGATTTAGGATTAGGCTACTGTGGCAGGATTAAAATCAATTAAGGGGAAAATACCAGGAGATAAGATCAGAGAGATAATACAAATATAGGAGTGAGGTGACCATATAAAAGCCTTATGGATTGTGATTTTGCCCTTCTCATGTATTATTTCAGGTAAATTTCTATTTCCATGCTGCAGGGCAACAATTAAGAAAACTTATGGTCAAAGAGTTGTGATCAAAATATGATGTGTGACTCTCATAGAGCAGGGTATGTAATTGCCTCAGCATGGTGACGAACATATTTGAGATGATGATCGCTCCACCGTCTTTGTCCCTGGATTCTTGTGAAGGGCAGAACTCAAGCCTCCAGAAGAAGAACACAGCAGAAGGTAGAAATGAACTTTGGTTGTTTAACTTAAGCTTCTGAGTTGTTTGTTACTGCATATAAAATACACTGACTCATACAAACTTCCTACTAAGGACTTCTGCTTTTAATCTGAGTAAAATGGAAAACCAGTGGACATGTTCAAGACAGGTATGAAATAATTTCGCTTGTGTTAGACAAGATCACTCTACTTCATTGAGAATAGGAGAAAAGCCTTGGTCGAGAGTAAACACTCTTTAGCAAAAGGTACTATTGAAAATAGAAAACAAATAGTGAGTGTTTGTTGAGGTTGGGTGACACAAGCAAGTCTTCAATCAAAACAGAGGTAAAGTGACTCATATCTAGTCTTAGTACCCACATTGTTTCTACCAGCTTCATTTCTACTCTCCCTTTGTCCCCAGTCATTAATTGGAATGCTTACATTTCTGTTTTTTCCTATGTTCAGTTGCCTATGATTCAATTCCTACACAAATATTAATTATAACTAAAAATAAATGATCCATTTAAAAATGCAATAATATATATTGAGGATCTACAATGTGACAGGCAGTAGAGATATAAATAGATACAAATATTTTTCCTCATCCTTGAACCCTCCATTTAAGTGGAGGAGCCTAAAGAAATATACAGAGAGTTGCACATACTAGCGTAAATGCTAATAGGTTTGGTTTTGTTTTATAAAAACTTAAAACCAATGGTCTTTGAAAACAAGTGTTAGAATTTGTGTAGGAAAAAAGTCAGTCAAATTATTACTGTTGACTTCATAGAACAGGTACAAAGTGGGCTTTAGGGGGAAGATACAACTTTTATAAGCAAAGAAATGGGAAGGTATTTTAATAACAAAAGCATAAATATCAGTGAGTAAATCAGTTTCAGACAAAATATGTAGACCATTTCTGAAGAAATATGAAGTTTATTAAAAAGAAAATGAAGTAAACTTTGAAGAAATAAGAAAGCAGCAAATTATGAAAGGCCTTGAATAACAAAAGGGAAAATGCTGGCTAGCCAAAGAAAATTTCCTTTGGTACTATTACAGTTTCAACATGGCCAAAAGATGTTTACGATTTTAATATGCAAAGATGAAATGAGTGATTAAAACAGAACCGTGACAACATACCTGATTCACTGTCTATATAATTTTGTCCCTACTTTAAAAAAGAACACTAGTTTGACTCTTTCATTACATACTCTTTTATCTCAAATCTAAATCCTGGAATTATAGTAAATGCCTAAGGTAATAAAAGAAGATAAAATAAGCTAATATATGTGTGCTAGCTAGGGAAAAAAAAGAAACAACTGTACTGAGAGTTAACAAAAATAATTTACTTTTTAAAGAAATCTCATAAATACTTAAAGAACATTACATTTTCTTACTAAAAATATTGCTTATATAAGAAAAGAACTTGTGGATATTTGCTAATATACTACTATCTCAAAGCAAATTTCTGAAGTCTCAGAACAAATCTTATCATATCCATTGGCATAATGTTCAGTTATAAGTCCAGTGTTCTGTAAAGGTCAAAAGGATTTCTAGGAGGGGGAAAGATAGATTTGATCTAGTAAATAATTATTCAAAGAAAAATTAAATTAGAGGATATTCTAGAAAGGAACTGAAATGACCTAGCAATGCACAAAGGGATGTGAATAAAAAGGTTTAATGTGTCCTTTGGGATCGGTTACATTGCCATTCTGAAATATAGAATATTGTAATTGTGTTATAGCAGTCATCAATGAAAGACAATGTGAATATTGAGATTCTTGCAAGCATTCATGTTTCAGCCTGATCAGAGATACTGTGATTTTTTTTTAATTGTTTATATTTAAGGTCATTTCATTCTGATGAAAAAATAATGGATTTGGTTTCTTTCAAGCATACAAAAATCTAGTTCCTAATAATAAAATTTCAGACCCTGTGATAAAGAGTGCAGCACCAGCTAAAGCCTTCTTTAAAGATGGGGTGTGATTTCAGTTTCACATATAAGTTCCTTGAAATGTGACTATTCCATAAAAAGTAAATAATGCTTCTGAGAATTGAAAATTTGTATTTTAGATGTGAATTCCAATTGACAAACATTATTTAGAAAAACACTGACACTGAATTTAAAAAAAAAGATCAAAGATACTATGTGTTTATCATTGAGGGCTCCATAGTAGAACTGTTGTTTGATTCTTTAAAGAAAGGTAGAAGAGGGTGCCTGGGTGGCTCAGTGAGGTAAGGCCTCTGCCTTCAGCTCAGGTCTTGATCTCAGGGTCTTGGGACCCAGGCCTGCATCAGGCTCTCTCCCCAGCCCTGCTTCCTCCTCTCTCTCTCTGTCTGCCTCTCTGCCTACTTGTGATCTCGCTCTCTGTCAAATAAATAAATGGAATCTTAAAAAAAAAAAAAACTGGTTGTTTGAGAATTTCAAAAAATCAGTAAACCTCTGGCTAGAATAATCAGGAAATAAAAAATATATAAATTATAAATACCAGTAATGAATGAGATAATACCACTGGAGATACTACAGATGTGAAAATAATAGTAACAGAATATTATAAACAATTTGTTACCAACAATTTCAACACCACAGAAGAAATGAAGAAATGACTAAAACTACCAGAGCTCACTAAAGAAAAAATAAATCAGTTGAATAACTCCATGTCTACTTGAGAAATTTGAATTTGCATTTAAAAACATCACAAAACATATTTTAGACCTTTATTATAAAGCTTCACTAGTAAATTCTAGCAAGCCTTTAAAAAAATAATAACAATTCTGTACAGATTCTTTCTGCAAACTTAAGGGAATAGAATAATTCCCAACTCATTCAATGAGGTAAAGTTTATCCTGATATCAAAATCACACAAAGGTATTACAAGAAAGAAAAGTAGAGATCAATATCTATGAATAAAAACTCAAATATTCCAAATTAAATCTAGCAAACAGAAACCATAAATATACATAAACATACATAAACAACTTGCAATTCATCACATTAAACTAAAAAAAGAAAACTCATATAATCTTTTCCAATAGAAGGAAGAAAAAATTGATATTGTCCAATATCCATACTGATTTAAAAAAAAAATAATCAGGAAACAGAGGAGAAAGCAAATAAATTAACATGACAAAGGACAACTATGCAAAAAAAAGATCTCACACTGTGAAGATCAAATTGCTTTCCCTTAAAGATCAGAAAAAAAACAAGAATGCACCCTATTCTCACTCTTATGCAACATCTCACTCTGATGCACCCTATTCTCACTCTTATGCACATAGCCAGTGCAACAAGGCAAGAAAAAGAAATAAAAACCATTCAGATTGAATTAGAACTGTGTTATCAC
The DNA here is from genome assembly GCA_004023965.1 of Spilogale gracilis. Lineage (NCBI taxonomy): Eukaryota > Metazoa > Chordata > Mammalia > Carnivora > Mephitidae > Spilogale > Spilogale gracilis. Next base: position 22,336 of record PITA01024969.1, read on the forward strand.
AGACAATATGGTTGTCTATATGGAAACTCTAATGGAATCTACAAACCAAAAAACTGATCAATAAATGTTACAAAGTCAGTTATAATTCTGTTACTGCAATGAACAAGAACTGTTATTTTTTAAAAATACTATTTATAGTAATATGCAAATATAAAATAGGGATAAGTCTGCCAGATCTGAAAATTTAAAAAAATATATCACTTAGAAATTTTTAAAAGACCTAAACAAATGTAGTAATACCATGCCTTCCTGAATTGGAAGACAGTATTGTTTAGATGTCAATTTTGCCCAAACTGACCTATAGCTTCAACAGTCTCTATCAAAATACGAGTCATTGGGGCGTCTGGGTAGCTCAGTTGGTTAAACAACTATCTTCGACTCAGGTCATGATCCCAGAGACCCGGGATCGAGCCCCACATCAGGCTCCCTGCTCGGCGGGAAGCCTACTTCTCCCTCTCTCACTCCCCCTGTTTATGTTCCCTCTCTGGTTGTGTTTCTCTCTGTCAAATAAATAAAATCTTTAAGAAAAAAAATACGAGTCATCTTTATAGAAATTGACAAGGTTATTATAAAATGTACATGGAGATGCAAAGATCTAAAATGGCCAAAACAACCTTGAAAACAGAAGGGAGTTAGAAGACTTAAACTGACAAGCTACAAAGGTCAAGATAACATGACTGGCATCAAGACAAACAGATCAATGGAACATAATGGAGTCTAGAAATAGACTCACATGTATATGGTCAATTGATTTTTGCAAAAGTGTAAAGTGCAGATGGTTGAAATGTTTATCTTTGCAGCAAATACCACTGGAACAGGTGGATGCCTACTTTGTAAAATAATAGCTTTGATCTATAACTCACAAAATATAAAAAAAACTACCTCAAAATAGATCGTAGTCCAAAATTTAAAACTGAAATTTTAAAAATATTCTGGAAAACAACATAGGAGAAAATCTTTGTGACCTTTGTCAAAGAGTTATTAAATAAAACTCCTGAACAATGTTTCATTAAAAAATGATAAGCTAGGAAACAGTAATTTTTGCTCTTCAAGGACACTATTAAAAGAATAAAAAGACAAAACACAAACACAGTAAAAATAATTGCATTATACATCTGATAAAAGGCTAGGGTATCTAGGGTATCTAAGGTAGGTCGAGAGTATCTAAATACTTTTCAAAACTCAGTAAGAAAACAAACAACCCAATCTGAAAAATTAGCCACAAACATATTTTAATCTAGGAAACAGAATAATTTTGCAGCTAAATTTGGATTTGAACCACATGTATTAAGGCTACTTATCCCACTTGCCTTACAACCTGTTTCTAATTTTTGTGTTTTTCCCCAAACACAACCTTCTAAAACTTGTGCCAGGATAGATAAAAATTAAGGCCAAACATAAAATTTTATGACATATTCATTTACTTTATTATATCTGTAAATGTACTTAGGTACCTATGTTTTCAGAAGCTACTTTTGTTTCTTTTCTTCTTTCTTTTCTTTGGGCTCACCAGACTAAAAGAAAACATTTATGTGCCTATTATTTGGAATATGAAAATGAGAGGAGTTTTTTAAAGATGTTATTTATTTATTTGACAGAGAGTGAGTGAGCACAAGCAAGGGAGGGGGCAAAGGCTGAGGGAGAAGCAGGCTCCCCTGCTGAGCAGGAAGTCAGATCCCAGGCTCTCTACCAAGACACTGGGATCGTGACATGAGCCGAAGGCAGGTGCCCAACTGACTGAGCCACCCACGTGTCCAGAAAATTAGAGGATTTTTAATTCTTAAAGAATTTTATTTAGGAGATAAGTAAATTTCAACTGGAAAATTCACAGATGAATTTGAGAACATACAAAGTATACTTGATAGAATATGACTACTTTTATATGGAGGAAAAAATATATATATACATATTTTATATATATACATATTTGTTTTCTGGATTTCACTAGGCATGTCCCCAGATATGCAGAGGAAATTATAACTAAATTATTCTTTCTCCTAAAGAGCACAGGTTATTAAAAAGTGTGTGTGTGTACATAAACCACTACTTCTGTGTTTGTTTTGCTTTGTTTTGTTTACCAAAGAAAGTGATGTTAGGAGCAAAGGAGATCTAAGCTCATATTCAAGACGTAAACATTTTTTTAATAAGGAATGAGTGAGTTTCTTCATCTGTAAAAGGCTTTTTAACTGCAGCATAAGGATATTAATCCCTAACATGTTAATGAAAACTTGTATATGTAAAACATCTAATATATGCCTGACATTCAATAAATGTTAATAATATCCCTACTTCTATCCAGTGCTTTAACTGTATTGATGATGTCTATAATATGTGTATTCACAAATATTAAAGAAGTAAATGCATAGTAATATTTATAAAAAAATACTTTCTAAAAGTATTCTTCTTTGCCTTGTTAAATGGTCAACAATTAGTAGGTGAGTAATAAGGAAACCTAATACTCTTGCCATAGAATTTGACTCCTTGAGTTTATATTTTTAAAATAGGCATTTTTATCCACCTTCAAATATTTTATAGCAAAAGTGAAAAGATAGGGTGATTATTCAGTTATTTGGAAAAAATAGAAAATCAAATTGTGCAAATAAACATCTAAATTATTTGTAATATAGAATAAATAGGAGCACTACTAATTAAAATAATTTATTTCTACTCCATTATCATTTATTTAATTTATTATAATTTATTTCTATTCCATTACCAAATGAAATATCATTTATTTCTATATCATTATCTATTCCATTTCATACCATTTCTATTCCATTATTTTTAAGTAGTCTCTATACCCAATGTGGGGCTCGAATTTGATAGATATTTAGTAAGTTAGAGAGATAGAAAGTTGCTTTACTGACTGAGCCAGCCAGGTGTCCCACCCCAACCAATATTTTAATTCTAGGCTG
>PITA01024970.1:0-25272 GCA_004023965.1 Spilogale gracilis
ACACTGAACTGATTAATCAGATTCACCACTCCAAAGACGCTCTAATGTCATCACTATGGCAACATGGCAGCCAGGGTCCACCCTGGTCTCTTCCCTCGGATTGGAAACTGTGCACAATGCCTTAGCTAAGAATCAACGCGGCAGACACCCTGAAAACAGTGAGTCTGGGCTATGAGGAAGGGTCTTAAGACTGTTTCCATTCGTGCAACGCTCTATCCTCTTTTTAGTTTGCTTTCTCCAAATTTAATTAGCCTCTGAGGACCCGCTTTGCACAAAGGATTTGCTCACTTGCCGGCTCCCTCTGTGCTTTCCAAGCCATTCCACGTTGTTGAGCTCTTTGTTCTGGGAAAAGATAGTGAATGCTTCTACTTTGGCCTGGACTCGGCAAATCGCAGGTGATATAATGCAAAAGGAGAGACTAGTATATGCACCAAGGGGTTCATTTCAGCATATTACGAAGGTAGGCAAAAGATTTTCTATTCATTAGAAGATCACCTATTGAAAATCTGCATAAATCTCCTACTGAACTCTTCTGAGGCCGGTGTTCACACCGGAAAGCGATCAGTTTCAGAACTCAGGAGAAATGTCTCTTTCAATCAATTATGAGCCTGGTATTGGTGTTCTTTAGGAGAGAAGATTATTTTGAACAGTTAATCCAAATCCTTCGTTTTACCAAAATTAACCATTTCTTTCGATCTATTCTTCAAATTGTTGAAATGGCTCACCACTATCTTCCTCAAGATTTTTACACCTTATAAACTGAAATTAGGATCTCACCTAGCTTTCACACAAGGAGGTCGATTTGCCCAGAGCTCATTTTCCCAGAAGCCAAATACACCACATTTACTTATGGTAAATTTAATTACTTAAATAGTTTTAGGTGGAAAGTTGGATTTTAGTGACCGATACCTATTTTTGGACAGTTAAATAAACTAAGGGTAGCATCAGAATTCTAAAAATGCCAAAAATCTGGCAAAAGAGAAGTAAATGTAAGCTTCCCATATGGAAAACTATTTTTAATTAAAAAACTGGCATTTTATGTAACAGGACTGTTTCAGCCACTTCTGATTTCAGTCTGGATGCTTTTATTTATTTTTTATTTTTTAAAAAGATTTTATTTATTTATGACAGAGAGAGACAGCGAGGGACGGAACACAAGCAGGGGAGCTGGAGGGCAGGGAGCCCAATGTGGGGCTCGATCCGAGGATGCTGGAATCATGACCTGATCCGAGGGCAGACGCTAACGACCGAGCCAGCCAGGCACCTCTGTCTGGATGCTTTTAAAGGACACTTCCTGTTTTTTTCTAATTTAAACCATTTATCTAATTTTGTAATGGACTATCAGTCTTTTTCTACCATCGCTAGCAATTCAGAACATTAATAAATTTAATAGAGATTAAACTAAATTAAACTTTAAGTACAACTAAAATTTTAAATACAAATTAAAAAACAGACCAGATAGAGCGACATTTAAAATTAGGATTAGGTTAAAATTTAACTCAAAGTAAGGATTAAAATTTAAATCCATTCATGCAAACACTCATAAATTGCCAAAATGATTCCATCTTACGGTTTGAGTGTATCTATAGCAATATGTCTATTTCCATACATCTATATATATTTCAAATAGTTGAGATTTACTGAAAGTCTTGAGAGGTAAAATCATATAAAGGAGTAAAAAGGGAATATGGTAGCCCAGAAGGGACATATGAAGAGTTCACTGGTAGTTCAGTTTTGGAAAACTGAACTACATTAACTCTAAGTATATAATTGGACATGAAGGATTACAAAAACAAATTGGTTAAAACAACTAAAATTACTGAAATATGACTGCAAAACCTAAGTACATTAAAAATTAGTATTTAGGGTGCCTGGGTGGCTCAGTGGGTTAAAGCCTCTGCCTTCCGCTCAGGTCATGATCTCAGGGTCCTGGGATTGAGGCCCACGTCGGGCTCTCTGCTCAGCAGGGAGCCTGCTTCCTCCCCTCTCTCTGCCTGCCTCTCTGCCTACTTGTGATCTCTCTCTCTGTCAAATAAATAAATAAAATCTTTAAAAAAATTAGTATTTAATTTAGACCGAAAAGCAGACAATTGTGATCTTTTGACTATTAATGAGGAAATAATCCATTTCCAAATACATTTAATATGCTTCATCTATTATTAAACTGATAGTATAGAAAAGGTGCATGTAAACTACCATCAGATACTAAGGTGGAAGAGTTCTGTTAAAGTTGTGTAAAGCTCTCCTTGGAATGTTCTAATGCCACTTTTTAAATAAATTAGAATATTTATGTATTAGCTTTTGGTAAACTGCCTGAGAGCCATCATGTGTGTGCGTGCGCACATGTGCGCATCCATGTGTGTGTTTTAACCGTAGCTATTTTACACCTCTCCTCTCTTGATCATTGTGTGCTAAGCAGTGCAGAGCAAAGTAGGTCTAAGGATTCGTTCACCTTAGATGCTGACGCACCCTCCGAATCCAGGATCTGGTCCCTGAGTCACGCTGTGCCTCAAATTCGAGCTTTTACTCAACTGATACCGCCATGTATTACTTTGCCACAACTGATGTAAATCAAAATCTCCCTGATTCTGCTGTTGTGCAGTTGACCTTTTTTGGAACTTCAATGCTAGATTTTTCTATCCTGGCTACATTTTGTCTTGTTTTACACACTGTGTTGTATTGTTTGCTGCGTATCAGTTAAATCTGCTCAGCTTTATTGGAAACCTCTTGTCAAATCAAGGATGTAGCTTCCCCCCCCCCAAATTCTTTGCTCCATTCTGGCACAAGGTAGGCTATGTAACAAATCCCTCACTGAGGAATGGTACATCCTTGCTGTCTTCCAGGACTCTGTTTACCTAACCCTTTAAAATTAATATTTTCATTTCTCCTGTCCTCGCTTACTTGAAGCTGAAACACAACAAACTGCATTTTAGTCGAACCTTAATCAACAGATCACACCAAGGTAATTAAAACGGAGATGAAAACAATCTGATAAAATCATTAATCTTCCTGGAAGAGTTAATTAAAACATAAAGTATATCTTCATTAACATAACTTCATTAACTAACAATATCTTAGTTACAGTGATACCTACATAATCGGCTCGAAGTAAAATTACTTATATTGTAGCGGGGATTTGGATGTATTTCAATAGTGCCTACACCAACATTCTGAGAACTCACCGTAACTCAAAAGATAATAATGATCAATCAAGAGAAGAAAGCCTCAACTTCAGAGCCTCAAAAATAAAGAGGATAAACCCTCTCCTATTCAAGAAATGGAAAGGTTTTTTTTTGCAAATATAGAGAAATAGATTTATTATAAGGAATTGGGCCATGTGATTATGAGGCAGGCAAACCCAGCTGATTGGGTGAGGTCCATCATATTACGGAGGTCACTATCTTTTGCTCGAAGTCCGCAATAAGAAATGGAAAGTTTTAAGTGAACTTCCTCATATAAAATTCAGAATTCTTTTTAACAAAGATTTTATTTATTTATTTGACACAGAGAGACAGATCACAAGTAGGCAGAGAGGCAGGCAGAGAGAGAGGGGGAAGCTGGCTCCCCGCTGAGCAGAGAACCCGACTGGGGCTCAATTCCTGGACCCTGAGATCATGACGGGAGCCCAAGGCAGAGGCTTAACCCTCTGAGCCACCCAGGCGCCCCTCAAACTCAGAATTCTAAAGGACACCAAGACATTAGTGGATTTATTGGTGAATTCTTCCAAAGTCTCTCATGTTAGCAAAATCTTTCTTGGAGATAATGATGGCCTCAATTCTAAATGACCTGATAAGCTTACCAAAACATTTTGGTAATAAATAGAATCTAGTGATGTTTTTAAAAAATCCCAAATCTGGGATGATTTCTTTCAGAAATACTAAGATAGTTCAAAAAATAGAAATCTATTAATGTAGCATTCTATACTCTGATAAGAAAGATCATATGCACATTTTCAATATATGACAAAAGATATTTGATAAAAATGAAGGCATACTTTCTTAAAGAATTAAATAAGAATAGAAAGAGTGCCCCCTCATGTGTCATACAGTCCCATCTTAACACCAAAAGCCAACAGGAACATTCTAGCACATGCTGTTCAGTAGAACTTTCTGCAAGGACAGAAATGTTCTCTATTTGTGCTGTCCCATTTAGTAATCACCAGCCACAAGGGGCTGCTGAGCACTTGACATGTGGCTGTCGTGACTGCAGAACTGAATTTTAAATTTTATTTAATTTTTATTCATTTCAATTAAAAAAGCCGCATGTGGCTAATGGCCATTACAAAGCATAGCCCAGCCCTAGAGGGTGTTCCTTCTTCCCTCCCTTCCTTCCTCCCTTCCTTCCTTCCTTCCTTCCTTCCTTCCTTCCTCTTTAAGATTTTTTTAATTTAGAAGAGCGAATGAAGAACAGTAGGGTGAGGGGCAGAGGAAGAAGCAGACTCCCCACTGAGAAGGAAGTCTGATTTGGGATCGATCCAGGGACTCCAGGATCATGACCTGAGCAGAGGGCAGGTACTTAACCAACTGAGCCACCCAGGTGTCCTCTCTCTCTCTCTCTCTCTCTCTCTTTTTTTTTTAAGATTCTATTTATTTATTTATTTGAGAGAGAGAGAGAGAGTAACTTCACAAAAGTTAACTGGCATGAATGCACAAAAGCAATATTGACATCCTGAAAACAGTGAAAAAGTAATGCCATTCACAGTTGCAACCAGAAAAAAATTAAAAAAAAAACCATCTCTAGCTATTGGGGTGCACGAAAATAATACAATAGGGCTTAGCTAGCAAATGGCAGCATAAGTCGATCAAAGAATATCAGACACAGACCTTGGGGAGCTTTTCTTCCAGATTTTCAGACTAGTACTGATCTTTCATGCCACAGAAGAAAAAAAGCTAACATGAAGCTACACAAACCCACACTAGATGTTTTTGTTCTCAGCTCACTGTAGCCGAAGAACTGGGTTAATGAGTCATTTCCGACCCCATTTTTACAAGTAAGGGAACTGAGGCACTAGGAGCTTAAGCCAAACTGTGCAGGACACAGAGCTAATAAATGACCACCTTGGGCTCTTGCTCTGCAAAGCCAGTACCCAGGGCATTAGAGCATCCGTCTGTCTGTTCCCTTGTGTTCCCATTTTCCCTCCACACCTGTCCTCTTTATTTCAGGTATCTGTACACCTGATTTAAAACCCCTCATCTGGATCACAGAGGGCCTGAAGGCGTAAAGACATAAGAAACTCCTGACAACTCTTGCAAAAATTAGTTGAAGAGTGTAGAGTTGATGAGAGATACAAGCAGGCCTGCCTCACACACGGGCCCGTGGTCGAGGTTTAAGTTGATTGTTTGGAGCAGGAAGCACACGTCCCATGGGACACAAATAATACTAAAGACACAGAACTCCAGGAGTAATGATTAGGGAACATGCTGGAATCTACACGTCTACGTGAGCCGCTCTCCTTAGGAAGAGTCATCTTGGACGCTCACATGTAAATTCTCATTGAGCTAACCTTCTTAGGGATTTCAGAATTGATGGGCGCCTGGGTGGCTCAGTGGGTTAAAGCCTCTGCCTTCGGCTCAGGTCATGATCTCAGGGTCCTGGGATTGAGGCCCGAATCCTGCTCTTTGCTCAGCAGGGAGCCTGCTTCCTCTTCTCTCTCTGCCTGCCTCTCTGCCTACTTGTGATCTCTCTCTGACAAATAAATAAATAAAATCTTAAAAAGAAAAAAGAATTTCAGAATTGCTCTTTTAAAAGTTTCTCCAGAGCCAGTTTACAGGTAACAATAGATCAGCCTCATAGCTTTTCTGTGAGAAAATCACAAAAACAATTATTGTGAAAAACAGAAAAATTAAAATTTGTTGGGGCTACTTTTTTTTTTTAAAGATTTTATTTGAGAGAGCGAGAGAGGGAGCGCACGAGAAGGGGGGGGTTAGGCATAGGGAGAAGCAGGCTCTCTGCTGAGCAAGAAGCCCGATGTGGGGCTCGATCCCAGGACCCTGAGATCATGACCTGAGCCGAAGGCAAGTGCTTAACTGACTGAGCCCCTCAAGTGTCCCTGGGGTTACTTTTAAACATGACTTTAACTTGAATTCTGGTACCAGGAAAAGCAGCTTTGATTATGAATGAGCATGGAGGTGGTCAAGGGCTTTTATCAGATTCTGAAGGGGCCCCCAAGCACTTCCACAGGCTTTAGAAATTGGCATCTTTGGCTCTTTGTTACATCTAAGTTCACTTCAGATCTCAACAACACTTTGCTAAAGTGGTATAATTCTAATTCTTCTGTTTTGTGTGGAGGATCTCAAAACTGTCTTTTAGCTCTGAAATGCTTTGTATCTTAGCAAGAAGGTAACTGCAATGGTTTTTTTGGAGGTCCTGAATGGCACTGGGCATTGGGCAGGTGTTGGGGGTGGGGCAAGAAGGATGAGAGAGAGAGAAAGAGCAAGGTCCCCAGGCAGGAGCTGGGTGGTGAGAGAGTATAGAGAATGGGGATTATAGAGAACAGTGAATAAGAAGAGATTATCTATAATTACCCAAGCTTCAAGCAAGGCTAGTTGGGTGGGAAGGGAAGAGCAAAGCAGATTGGAAAGGAAGGGAGAAGAAGGTCAAGAAACTTACATTGGCCATTTCTTCATATTGGACACTAAAGAGCATACAGCTCAGGTGTGCTTTAGCCGCTCCCTAATGGAGGGAAAGGGGGGTGGGGGGAGGCAAGGGGGCGAGGGGTATCCACGTATTTTTGTACACCAGTCAAGAATGATGCTCATTAATGGAGTCATGAATGAATTACTCATTTTGAGATATTACATTGAGAAGCCACATACGGAAGCCCAGTACTGGGTGTTATAAAATAGTAATGCAGGCTTTAATGAGGCCCCTGAACCAGACAGAGACACTACAAGTTTCTTTCAACCTGTCAAGGGATTGTACTGCATGGGACCCTTCAAGCTAGCCTTGGCCTCCCTGAAGACTGGCAATCCTTGGATTCCACGTGTGGGTAATGGGACCCAAGAATGCCAGCCAGTATATTCAGGTTGATTCCAAACCAGGTGACTCTAGGGAGAAAGGTATTTCTTCTGCTAGTTTACTCACTGATTGCTTCAAAGGTTCTTCAACCTCAGGTTCCTACACAAACAGCTCCTGACAGGTAGGTAATGGAGGAAGCTTGTTCTCTTTTGAGTAGTCATGAGCTAGAAGGCCCAGATGGAGAGAAGAGATTGAATTCTTAAGGCAAATGTCTGGATTTATATAAAGGTGTTAAGGTTTGCCCTCTATTCCTTCTCTTTCAGCATAAAGGATTCTCAAGAGCCTTAACTCACAACACGAAGCAAAACACCATTTTTCTCAAGGCAGACTCCTAACAATAAACTGTACTGATATAGCAGTTTCTGCCTTTTTTCAAGATGCTTTCTATTTTCCTGTTTGGTCTTGATCATATCGTGAAGTAGGGGCAGGCAAGTTTTCAAAAGGAGGACACAGAGGTTCTAAAAGGTGAAGTGATTAACCTCAAGCCACTCCAAGCAAGTTAGTTACAGAATCCAGACAGACCTTAGGAGGCTTAATGTCGATTCCAGTATTTGCGACGACTAGAATATCCAGTGGAAGGAGTCTCATCTGAATCAAACTTTTATTTAACTTTATTTGAATTAAGTTCTTGCAAGAGTGATGAAAAAAGAGCATCTGATTCAATTCCATGCAATTACTGAGCACCCAAAATTGTACTCGAGAAGCAGTTTTTGTGCTCAGGTTACAAGAAATGAGACACAGTTTTTGGCTTTAAGTGTATTGTCTGCAAGGAACAAGGAAACAGAAAACAAACAAACAACAACAGACAAAGGAGTTAGGTTTTCCCACACAGAGAAGGTAGCAATGGGCCTACCAGTTTATTCGTTTCTTTTCTTTTTTAAGATTTTATTTATTTATTTGACAGAGAGAGACACAGCTAGAGAGGGAACACAAGCAGCGGGAGTGAGAGAGGGAGAAGCAGACTCCCTGCCAAGCAGGGAGCCCCATGCGGGGCTCGATCCCAGGACTCTGGGATCATGACCTGAGCTGAAGGCGGATGCTTAATGACTGAGCCACCCAGGTGCCACTGTTCACTTATTTTCAACTGTTTATTCAATAAATATATATTAAGAAACTACTGCATCCTGTGCACTGCGCTCTCATGCACTGGGGACACATAGATGAAAAGTACACTGATTCCTTCTCTCCAGAATCTCTATGAAATAAATACGTAAGTGTAATAGCCAAATGCCAGGCAATGAGGTCACTCCTAGGGCAAAGAGATGCACATATAAGAAACAATGGGATCAAAAAGAAAGGAGATGAAAGTCAACCTGGGGAGCGAGAGAAGTTTCCACTGAGCATGCAGATGAGAAGAGCCTGTCTGTAATTAACTGAGCTGCAAGGAGGACTCCTTGGGTGGGGAGGGAAAAGGAAGGAAGACTAGAAAGGAAGGAGGAAGAGGGAGAATTTGGAATCTGATTAGAAAAGTTACATAACACTTTGTCTTGCCCTTATGAAACTTAGCACCTAGCCATATGACCAGAGAGCTACAATGAACTGAAGGGCCTCTGTGTTTCTGAACACAGAGCGCTGGGCTAGCACATTCTGTAGCAACTCCTGATGAGGGCTGAGCTCGTCCCTGGATATAAGGCTCTCAGGTAGAGAAGGGAGAATGCCATTCCACATAGATGGGAATGTACAAAATCACAAAAACATGAAAATGCATGACAACTGGGATTGAAGAATAGGAAGATCTGGAGTTTGGAAACAGGACCTGAAATTCCTTGGAACAGAACAGGCTAGGAGTCAGGAAAGCAAATTTGGATGGTGTTTAAGAAGTCCAGGGTGGAAAAGTAGAGGTTCCAAACAGAGGCAGGAATGATTCAGATGCAAAGATTGTATGTTTATGAGGAGGTTCAGATGTAGAACATGTGGGACCTAAGAAACTTTCAATGTAAGTGATGATAAAGAGGAACAAGAGATGGCCTGGAAGTTTCCAGCTTCACTGGATGAGTGGCTAGACAAAGTTCACCGAGATAAGAGACACAGGGAGGAATGATTTGAAGATGCTTTGCGGCTGGCTTCCAAGATGGTGGAAGAGGTCATAAGCTAGGAATCCAGGTGACCACTAGAATCTGGAAAAGGCAAGGAAACAGGTTCTTCTCTAGAGTCACCAGAAGAAAGGCAGTAATGTCGAACCATTTTGGACTTCCTGCATTGTTTTAAGCCATTAAGTTGGTAGTAATCTTATATGTTATAAGCTTATCTTATGGTGTCAAAAGAAAGCTAATACAGGGGACAAACAGGGAAATAAAGGATTCAATTTTATGTGTGTAGAATTTGAGTCCCTATGGTGCACCCACGTGGAATTGAGACCAGAGCTGGGGTAAATATGTTGCATTGGGAATCTGAAGTACAATACACAGGTGATGGCCATGCCAAGGGGTTAAGAAGGGCTATCACTAGGAGCAAGAACCAGAAAGTGGCTAGTGTTACACATTAGAAAACAGCCACTTTAGAGGATTTCACAAAGGAGAAGGGACCAGCAAAAGAAATGAGAAGGACGTGGAAGGAAAGCTTGGAGGCGGCTGTGTCATAAAAGCCTGGTGAGATGACAAGAAAGGGAACTGTCAGTCAAGTTAAAGTCTCTTTTGAGGCCAAGTGGGAAGAACTCAGAGAAGATGGCATTGGATTTGACATGGCAGGTTTTTGGTGCTGTCAGCAAAAGTAACTCCAGTAAATCTGTGGAATGGGAGCCAGATCCAGTGAAAGAGTGGATGGGAGGTGGGGAAATCAAGACCAAGACAGCCCATGATTTCTAGAAGCTTCTCTTGAAAGTTGGGTGAGCAACAGGGAAGGAATTGTATTGGTTGAGGGAGAAGGGTTGAGTGTTGGTTTGCTAATTTTTGAACTTGTGGGTTATCTGAACATGTTGTAGGTTGAGGGGTAATGATATTAAAGTAAGAGATGAGGGAATATGGATAAACTCTGGGTTCCCCAGAAGCCTCAATTTTAAAAGTAACAATTTTAAGGGCACCCATCTTTGTTTATGGGTTTAGTGTGAACACATGAGACGAGCTACCAATAGCCTTTCAAGTGTCCATTAGCTGAGAAAATAAGATGTCTTCCCAATCCTGTGGTTTTCATGACTTATCTCATTAATTTCTATGCATCACCAGGGCTCTGATGATGGGTGTGGAGGGGCAGAGAACTGAAAGTAAGGATTGTATTTGTGTAAGTTGCAGGGAGCGTCAGGAAGAATCAAAAACCTTAATCCAGGCACTTGGTCCTAAATAGAGAGATAAATCTTTTAATCTGCTTTGGGACTTAGACTAAACTAATTGTTGAAACATTAATTTCAGCCAAGACCATGTTTTTAAATACAGTTTGGGAGGAGAGAGGCAATGAATCCAAACAGACTCAGAAAAACATGGAAGAAGGAGGTGACAATGAATTCCTGAGTTCCACTTACATTGTAAGCCAAGGACTGATTATTGAAATGGCCTAGATAAGTCAGAAAAAGAATGAAGAAAAATGTGCTTTTGCTTGGGTTAATCAAAACAATTTTTTAATATCAAAACTCCTTTAGTTTGTGGACAAAAGAATTTTCAGTCACATGGGAAATAACACATTTTCCACTTCTTGGTAAGTGTAAGAAGTAAGGGTTATATCTGAAAATGAAATTTCCTTGCTCGGCATCATGAAAATTTGCCCCAAACACCTAGGACAGTGACACCCTTACCGCAAACCCTGGGATGTGCAGGTAGGTACACTGAAAATAGTGCTCTCAAGATGGCCACACTGCTGTTTGTAGGTTTGAAGGTGATATAGATATGTTATGGATATTGAACAAGAAAGAAAACCATCAAATTCCTTTTAATGACCTGAGGAGATTTCCCAGAGCCTTCCTAGTGCATGATATGACATTAATTTGTTGTTGCTAGAATCTCCAGAGATTCCTTAACTCTTGTTATATTCAAAGATAACTTTACCATTTGCTTTTGTGGGTTTAAAACACTACCTACTAAATACTTCCATCACTAGACCTCCATGTCAAAATGTTATTTAGGATGATCTTTTGGATAATTAGTTATACATTCCAGTAAGTTGGGTCAGTGTTGTCCATTTTTCTTGGAGATATGATTTCATATTTATAAAACAACAATATATTTTTTTAAGTATCAAGAGATTAAGTTGTTGTATAAAGCTCTCACGGTGTTTCAAGTACTCTGGACCAGTCCTAAATCTGCAAGGTGTATAGTACTTTTCCTCAGTCTTTGTATTACTAGAACGTTATTTAGCTGCCATTTTTTCTTATTCCTTATATTGTACTTTTTATCTCTGTTACTTATTTATTTTACAACTGAAAGTTTGTACCTCTTGATACCTTGATCTAGTTTGCCCATCTCCCCACCTACTTCCTCTCTGGCAACCACCACCTTGTTCTCTGTATTGAAAAGTCTATTTGGAGGGCTCCTAGGTGGCTAAGTGGGATAATAAGTATCTGACTCTTGATTTTGGCTCAGGTCATGAGATCCAGCGCTGTGTTGGGCTCTGCTCTGGATGGAAAGCCTGCTCAAGATTCTCTCTCTCCCTCTCCCTCTGCCACTCCCCTCCCCCCATACACGTGCATTCTTTCTCTCTTTCTAAAAAAAAAAAAAAAAGTCTTTTTGGCCTTTTCTTCCCACTCAAAGGAAAGGCCATAATCAGGAGTAAGCAAATTATGAAAGGAAAAAATTTCACAGGTAAATGTAAACATATAATAAAAGTTGTAGATTAATGACTTATAAAACCAGTAAGGAGGTTAAGGCACAAAAGCAGTAAAATCAATTTTATCCATAAAAATCAGTCAAGGGATTCACAAAATAAAAGGATATAAAGTATGACTTCGTTTACATAGAATGTGGGAAGGAGGGAGTACAAGTTTAGTGCTTTTAGAATGGGTTCGAACTTAGGTCATCATCAATGTAATACACGCTGTTATATGCACAAGATGTTCTATATGAGCCTAATGGTAACCACAAATCAAAAACTGGTTACAGATACACAAAAATAAAGGGAGAAGAATCCAAGCATATAACTAAAGAAAGCCATTAAAAAAAAGAGAAAGCCATCAAACCACAAAGGAAAAGAGCAAGAGAAGCAGAAAGGAAGAGAGAAAAACTATAAAAATAACCATAAAACAAGTAAGAAAATGGCAATAAGTACACACCTATTAATAACTATTTTGAAAGCAAATGGACTAAATGCTCTAATAAAAAAAACATAGAGTGACTGAACAAGTAAAAAAGCAAGACTCGCCCTCCAAAGCAAGACCTATCTATATGTTGCCTACAAGACACTCACTTCAGACCTAAAGGCACCTGCAGACTGAAAGTGAAGGGATGATGAAACATTTCCCATACAAATGGAAGTGAAAAGGTAGGTGGGGTAGCAATACTTAAATCAGACAAAATAGACTTTAAAACGAAGACTGTAACAAGAGACAAAGAAGGATACTACATAATGATAAGGGGAACAAGAAAACAAGAGGGTATAACAATTGTAAATATTTATGCATCCAACATGGGGGCACCTAAATACATAAAGCAACTGTTAATCAACATAAAGGAAGTAATCGACAGTAATACAACAATAGTAGGGGACTTTAACTCCCCACTAACATTAATAGATAGATCAACCAGACAGAAAATCAACAAGGAAACAATGGTTTTCAATGACACACTGGACCAGATGGGCCTAACAGATATATTCAGGACGTTTCAACCAGAAACAGCCGAGTACACATTCTTTTCAAGTGCACATGGAATATTCTCCAGCAGAGATCACATATTAGGTCACAAAACAAGTATCAATAAATTTAAAAAGATTAAAATCGTATCATGCATTTTTTCTGAATACAGCATTATGAAACTGGAAATCAAGCATAAGAAAAAATCTGGAAAGAACACAAATACAAGGAGGCTAAATAGCTAAACTAAACTAAGAGGAAATTAAAAAAAATACATGGAGACAAATGAAAATGAAAACACAATGGTCCCAAATCTTTGGGATATAGCAAAAGCTGTTCTCCTAAGAGGGAAGATTATAGAAATACAAGCCTACTTTAAGAAACAAGAAAAATATCAAATAAACAACCTGACATTACACTAAAGGAGCTAGAATGAGAGCAAAGCCCAAAACCAGAAGAAGCAAGGAAATAATAAAGATTGGAGGAGAAATAAATGGAACAGAGACTAAAGAAACAATAGGGGGCGCTTGGGTGGCTCAGTTGGGGCGCCTGGGTGGCTCAGTTGGTTAAGCGACTGCCTTCTGCTCAGGTCATGATCCCGGAGACCTGGGATCAAGTCCCACATCGGGCTCCCTGCTCAGCAGGAAGCCTGCTTCTCCCTCTCTCACTCCCCCTGCTTGTGTTCCCTCTCTGGCTGTGTTTCTCTCTGTCAAATAAATAAAATATTTTTTTTTTAAAAAAGAAACAATAGAACAGATTAATGAAACCAGGAGCTGGTTCTTTGAAAAGTTCAACAACATTGCTAAACCTTTAGTCAGACTCAGAGAGAGAGAGAGAGAGAGAGAGAGAGAGAGAGAGAGAGAGAACTTAAATGAATAAAATCAAAAATGAAAAAGGAGAAATAATAAACCAACACCACAAAAATACAAGGAATTATAAGGAAATGTTATGAAAAATTATATGCCACCAAACTGGACAACCTAGAAGAAACGGATAAATTCCTAGAAACATATAACCTTCCAAAACTGAATCAGGAAGAAATAGAAAATTTGAACAGATTACTAGCAATGAAATTGAATCAGTAATCAAAAAACTCCCAACAGATAAAAGTCTTGAATCAGATGACTTCACAGGTGAATTCTACCAAACATTTAAAGAAGAGTTAATATAATTCTTCTCAAACTGTTCCAAAAAATGGAAGAGGAAGGAAAGCTTCCAAATTCATTTTATGAGTCCAGATAAACCAGATAAAAGCCAGATAAAGACACTACAGAGAGAGAGAGAGACAGAAACAGAGAGAGAGAGAGACAGAGAGAGATAGAGGGAGAGACAGGCCAATACCTCTGATGAACATAGATGCAAAAATCCTCAACAAAATATTAGCAAATTGAATCCAACAATACATTAAAAAATCATTCACTGTGATCAAGTGGCATTTAGTCCAGGAATGCAAAGGTGGTTAAATATTTGCAAATCAATTAATGTGATACCTCACATTAATAAGAGGAAAGATAAAAACCACAAGATCATCTCAATAGTTGCAGAAAAGCATCTGATGAAGTCCAACATCCATTCATGATGAATACCCTCAACAAAGTAGGTTTAGGGGGAACATCCCTCAATATAATGAAGGCCATATATGAAAAACCCACACTTAATGTCATACTCAATGATGGAAAACTGAGAGCTCTTCCTCTAAGATCAGGAACAAGACAAGAATGTCCAGTCTCACCACTTTTATTCAACATAATACTGGAAGTCCTAGCCACAGCAATCAGAGAACAAAAAGAAATAAAAGCATCCAAATTGATAAGGAAGAAGTCAAGCTTTCACTATTTGCAGATGACCCTCTATATAGAAAACCCCAAGACTCCACCAAAAACTACTAGAACTGATAAATGAATTTAATAAATTTGCAGGATACGAAACTAATATACAGAAATCTATTGCATTTATACACACTAATAACAAAGTAGCAGAAAGAGAAATTAAGAAAACAGTACCATTTACAATTGCACCAAAAAGAATAAAATACCTAGGAATAAATTTAACTGAGGAGGTGAAAGACCTGTATTCTGAAAACTATATAAAAAAAAAAACCTGATGAAAGAAATTGCTGATGACACAAATAAATGGAAAACTATTCCATGCTCAAGGATTCAAAGAACCAGTATTGTTAAAATGTCCTTACAATCCTCAACAAACTACAAATTTAATGCAATCCCTATCAAAATACCAACAACATTATTTTTCAAAGAACAAGAACAAACAGTCCTAAAATCTGTAGGGAACCACAAAAGAGTGTGAATATCTACAGAAATCTTGAGAAAGAAGAATGAAGCTGGAGGTATCACGATCCCAGATTTCAAGATATACTACAAAGCAGTAGTAAGCAAAACAGTATTGTACTGGCACATAGGTCAATAGAACAGAATAGAGAGCCCAGAGATAAATTCCTGCTTATAGGGATGGTCAATCTACAGCAAAGGAGGCCAGCATATATCATGGGAAAAAGATGGTCTTTCCAACAAACAGTGCTGGGGAAACTGGACAGCTACATGCAAAAGAATGAAACTGGACCATTTTCTTACACCATGCACAAAAATAAACTCAAAATGGATTAAAGACCTAACTGTGAGACCTGAAACCATAAAACTCCTAGAAGAAAACATAGGCAGCACATTCTTTGACAATGGCTATAGAAACATTTTTCTAGATATGTCTCCTGAGGCAAGGGAAACAAAAATTAAACTCTGGGGACCACACCAAAATAAAAAGCTTTGCACAGCAAAGGAAACCATCAACAGAACAAAAGACAACCTCCTGAATGGGAGAATATTTTACAAATGAAATATCTGATAAGGGGTTAATACCCAAAGTATGTAAAGAACTTGTACAACTCAACACCAAAAAGTCCCAAATAATCCAATTTTTAAAAAATGGGCAGAGGACCTGAATAGATATTTTTCCAAAGAAGACATCCAGATGGCCAACAGACACATGAAAATATGCTCAACATCACTCATCATCAGGGAAATGCAAATCAAAACCACCATATCACCTTACATCTGTCAGAATGACTAAAAACAAAAAGATAAGAAATAACAAGTGTTGGTGAGGATGTGGAGAAAAAAGAACCCTGTGCACTGTTGGTGGGAATGCAAATTCATGCAGCCACTGTGGAAAATAGTATGGAGGTTCCTCAAAAAATTAACAGAATTACGATATGATCTGGTAATTTCAGTACTGGGTATTTACCCCAGGAAAACAAGAACACTAATTCAAAAAGATATATGCGACCCATGTGTATTGCAGCATTATTTACAATAGCCAAGATATGAAAACAACCTAAGTGTACATTGACAGAGGAATGGATAAAGGTGTGATAAATATATCTATCACCTGTTTTTTTTTTGTTTTTGTTTTTGTTTTTTTAGGTTTCATATAGAAGTGAAATTGTAGGGTGCCTGGGAGGCTCAGTTGGTTAGGTGTCCAACTCTTGATTTTGGCTCAGGCCATGATCTTGGGATCATGAAATCAAGTCCTGCAGTCTCTATCTCCCTCTGTCCTTCCTACCTCCTCAACTCTCTCTCTCACTCTCTCTCTCAAAATAAGTAAGTCTTAAAAAAATAAGTGAAATTCTGTGGCATTTGTCTTTCTCTGTCTGACTTATTTCACTTAGTATAATACCTTCTAGGTCCATCCATGTTGTTGCAAATAGCAAGATTTCATTCTTTATTACTTGTGCCATTTTAAATGTCCAACCTCACATGTAAGTAATCTTCATATGAGTTGCTCACCCAACAGGATGTTTTTCTGCTGTGTGTAGTAATGACCTATAGAGTACACCTCTGAAACAAGAGTCCACTAATATCCTAAAGGAAAACCACACAGGCGAGTGAAACTTAAATGCAATCTCAGGGATAACAGAAAGGGCTTATGATTCAGGTGCCTCTAGTGTTTCCTATTTTGGTGAATGGCATCACTGCCCTTCCAGTTGCTCAGGATCGAAACCTCAAAGTCATCATTACCTCTCTCCTCTTCCTCACACCCCACATCCAATTAGCTGCCCAGTCCTGCTGATTCTATGACCTCAACGTTTTTGGCATCTGACTCCTCCTGTCCGCCGCCCTTACTTCCTTCTGCCTGGATTTTGTCATGGCCTTGGAATTGGTCTCCCCAGCTTTGGCAGTTTCCTTTCCCCATGACTCTTCTCCATTGCCACCACATTACCCTTCCTAAGATTTGGCTTATATAATCTCCTTGCTCAAAAGCTGTGAAGAATAACTATTATAAACAGCACAAAATGCAGGATCCTTGAGCCCATACTCAAACTACGATAGTTTGGTCCGTGGACCATTGTGGTCCGTGAACCCCTTAGTGTGGCTCACCATGGAGATACGTAGAAAAATAGGGAATCTTCATCTAGAAACCAACCTAGACATTCTTTCTTTTTTTCTCATATTTGTTCCGGTTATCTTCATTGCAATGTAGTTATACCTCTAGCAAATCTGTTACTATGGTTTCAGTTTTGTACTTAAAAACTATTTGAATATCCTTCTTCTAGTAATTCGTTTTTACTTTTGGGAAAATATATACCAGGATATCACACTTCAGTGTTGTCCCTAGAATGGCAGCATCCACAGCATCTAGGAGCTTGTTAGAGACACAGAATTTCAGCCCCCACCCCAGACCTATGAACTCAGAACTTCTGTGAGTGGGTCTCAGCAATCTGTGTTTTAACAAGCCCTCTAGTTCTAGCTAACGTTTGAGATACACTGATTCGGAATCTTTCCACCGCTCCTTCAATCCCCTGTAGCCCATGGTGGCTACTAAGCATTTGAAATGTGGCTGGTATGACTGAGAAAAATGTTAACTTTACCGAGTTTCACTTAAATCTACGCAGTTACACACTGAAATGAAAATGATATTATATATCAATTAGATCTCAATTAAAAATAAATAATTACTACTAAAGAACGGCTAGCTGGGAGAAAAATATCTAAACATCCACATGTGGCTGGTGGCTTCCATATCGGACAGCGCCGGCTTGTTCCCTATACTGCACCCGTGAGCAGACAGCCACAGTGCCACCTCTGTGTTGTCTTTTAAGCTTTCCAGTCCACCCAGGAATATTCGTTTTCCATCCCCAGCACTCTTATCGTAATCTATGAAGATGCGTGTGTTCACCTCTTCCAAGAAGACTTCCAAGGTCTTCCTTATTTAAGGTAACGTTCCTCCGTGTTTTCCTTCTACAGTGCTTCTTCTCATTCTCTTACAGAACTTATTAGCCTCTGCTTTGTGCCCAAATTGCTTAGGGATGTGTTCGCCCTCCCCCAGATGGACAGTCGTTAGTTTAATCATCTATTATCCTATGCTAACACCTATCTGATGCTTTGCAAATGGAAGGCATTTATCAACCACATAATTGAATTAAACCTACATGAAACCAGAAAGAAAAGTCTTCAACACCAACAATGCATCCTAGTGTTCTTAGAAGTCGAGACAAATCAAAATGTTAACATATACAATTTAGTTTAGAATAGGAAAAAATGTTAAAGCCATGGTGAAACATTTGTCACAGGATCAAAATACATTGTTATAAAAATAAACACAGTGCCTGCCTCATCATTTCTTCAGCAGCAGGAAAGCATTTTCCTTTGGCAATCCTTTACCTCCATCAGAAATGTTCCTTAACTAAATTTGAAATTAAAAACAGACTTGCAGCTTTTTTTTTTTTTGAAATAGCACTCTTATTGGAGAAACATTTTTTCTGGTGATGTAAAAGCAGTTTTCCCATCAGTTTTGTGAAAGATCTTAGACTTCTGAATGGACACATATCTTGCTAAAAATAAGAAAAATAATGTCTATTTTTTCCAGAAAAGGTGAGAAGAAAACACAATTTATTCTGCTTTATTTCAGAGTTCTATACTAGATCCTGTTTTTACAAAGCTATAAAATTAAAATACATGAAATTAACCACACCAAACCAAACATTAAGGTGGTTAATAATTAAGTATATTCTGTCATCAATGTAATAAACCTCATTAGACTTTTATAGGGATTACATACTCACACTGACTCACAAATATGCACTCCAAAGAACTTACACTTCACAATGCCTTCACACAAAAGTGAATGGGAAACGTATGTTGCTTCCCAACAATGGGCAATGGCAGCATTCATATTAGATTTGAAAACCTGAATGTCAAATACAATTGACAGTTTTTGCTGTGCCTTTCATTATGGGAACTCACCAACTAACATTAATGCCAACTCCTCTTACAAGTTGTATTTTCAAAAATTTTAGGTTGTCTGATTGTACCATAGTGGAAAAGCACACTCTTCATCAAGCTCTAAGTGTCCGCACATGACACATTTGATGTTCTTTTCCATCTGTTCTGAGAAGCTTGGAAGGATGTAGTTTTCCAGGCAATACTTTCTAATTTATTGTGGGCATTTAATTTAGATGAAGAATGGGCTGGTGGTCCAAGAGAAGGTAATATATTTATCTCAATAATGTACTGTTGATTAGAACCTAATGGCAAAAATATTTTTCAGACATATGGATAACTGAATAAAAAAGATGGCACACACATATAATTCTAGTTATGTAAAAAATGAAGTAAATAGATGTGAAAACAGAAAAAGAACTTGAACACCGCAGTGTTAAAACCAGTTTCTTTTGGGCGAGTAATAGCGGTGGTAGTAATGTGGAATATATTTTTCATAAATCTACTTTATGTATTTTTGCTAGTTTGAATCTTTTATAGCAAGAATGTTTCCATGTACTGCTTGTGAAACCAAAAGGAAGAATTATTTTAAGAAAATAAAAAAATTCTATTTGAAGAAAGGCAAAAAGAAATATGTGTTTTTTCTGACAAAGGATTTTTTCCTAAAAAGCAGTACAAACAAAAGCAAGTTTTAAATGCAGTTCTTTTGAGATTTTATTTATTTGACAGAGAGAGAGAGAGAGAGCACACACAGGCATGGGGAGCAGCAGGTAGAGGGAGAGGGAAAAGGAGGCTCCCCACTGAGCAGGAAGCCCAATGCGGGGCTCGATCCCGGGACCCCAGGATCATGACCTGAGCTGAAGGCAGCTGCTTCACTGACTGAGCCACCCAGGCGCCCCACAAAGGCAAGTTTTTAATGAAAAAATTTTGGAAAACATAATAACAAATTAAACAAGGCTCCCTAGTGACCTCTGATTAGCTCTCATTAATGATACTGGATATTTTTAGAGTACTTTATAGTTTAGAAATGACACTTCACATTCATTATCACATTTATGAATTTAACAGTGAGATTTCACCATCATCATTTTGCTGATGAGGAAACCATAACTCAGGCTCATTAAAGCATTTGGCTGATCAGAGTGGAAGGGCCAGAATTTATCCAAATTCTGATTGCCAAGCCTAGGTGTCAAGCACTTCATTGCCTCAACTCAATCAGATGCAGCTCAGAGAAACTGATGAAACGAATCTGACTAGAGAAGTTAAACGACACAATCTAGACAATTAAGGATTTTGTCAAGTTTAAAGGGTTTATCTGAATCAATTACGGATGAAATCGTCACATTTTATACTGCTTGGAAGGTATCTAAAAGCTTCCCTTCACACTCTTTCTACTGATCCTTTTTTTGAATGAGAAGCAGCAGCAGTGGGAGAGAACGACTTATCTCCTTGAATCCCAATCCCATGCTCACAGCTGTATCACATTTAAGGTCCACCCATTGTTCATTCACTTATTCCGCAAATACGTATTGATCTCCCAATATGTTGC
Organism: Spilogale gracilis; assembly: GCA_004023965.1. Classification (NCBI taxonomy): domain Eukaryota; kingdom Metazoa; phylum Chordata; class Mammalia; order Carnivora; family Mephitidae; genus Spilogale; species Spilogale gracilis. Next base: position 20,513 of record PITA01024970.1, read on the forward strand.
TTATTGTGTGCATCAGAAAAGGATGAGGCATCTTCCCTGTTTTCAGGGAAACCTGAATCCATGGAAAAATAGGTATAAACTCATAACCCCATGTAGAAAAAAGGAGAGCAATACCAGAGTACGTGCTAAGTTGAAATGGTCCTCAACCAGGGATGTTCAACAGTATCCGGAGATATCTTGGTTCTCACACCTTGGGGTAAGGGTAGCACGTAGTGGGGGTACACACCAAGATTGGGTTCTTTCTAATTCAGCATTTTTAATAGAGGCCTATAATGCACATGAGAACCTCCACAGCAAAGATTATCTGGTCCAAAACGCTGATAGTGCCAAGGTTTAGAAATCCTTTGCTAAGGCATATCACTCTCTCCAGATTTTAAGTGAGGAAATTTATCCTGGCTAAACTGGAGGAATTTACAATTCCATGATAACAAGTAGATTAACAATGTAAATAATCTCCTCTTGAGAGAATGCTTGAATCTTACTTTTAGCTATCTGTGGGTTAAAACAAAAACAACTTTTCTATAAGTAGGTTAAGAATACATAATTTGGGGGTCACCTGGGTGGCTCAGTTGTTAAGCATCTACCTTTGGCTCAGGTCATGATCTCGGAGTCCCTGGATCGAGCCCCTCATCGGGCTCCCTGTTTGGTGGGAAGCCTACTTCTCCCTCTCTCACTCCTCTTGCTTGTGTTCCCTCTCTAGCCGTGTTTCTCTCTGTCAAATAAATAAATAAAATGTAAAAAAAAAAAGAATACATAATTTGGAAGGGTGGGGATTCTTCATTTTTATGGGAATGAATTCCCATTCTTCTGCCCCACCCTTGGCCAAGCTCCCATCATTTCTCCCTCCCCAGACTGCTACACACCAAGATTAGGTTCTTTCTATTTCAGCATTTTTAATAAATTCCCACTGCACTGGGGATAACATTCAACCTTGCTTCAAAACGTAGAAGGTGCCCATGACCTAGACCCTGCCACATCATACCCTTACCTGTTCACTCTACTTTAGCCACAATGATCCCTAAGTTCTTTTCCCAACTCAGAGGCTTCACATATTCTGTTTCCTGTAACTGGGACTCTCCTCCCCTTGCCACTAAATCCTTACATTCCATATCCTGACCTAAATATCATGCCCTAGAAAAGGCCACACCTAACTTCCCATTTCCTTTCATCCCCTGCTTCCTTATCCATTCTCCATCCTTCCAGGCCTTTCTCTGCCCCCCCCCCCGACCCCTGTGTGTCTGTATGACTTAAGCACCCTTGCTACCCGGCACTGGGTTGGATTTAGCCAATGGGAGGCAACAGTAAGAGATCTGAGGGCTAGAGGAGATGGACCTTCAGGACTTTCCACCCTCTTTCCTACCTGGGTTTCATTCTGGGAGAAACTTCCTCCCATAAGCACCAGAGCTCAAGCTCTCATTAAGCCCTGGTACCACATTCTGTTCCCTTGTCCCTCCACTTGATGCTACTTTTGGATAAAGTTGGCATCTCTCCTGTCTTCCCTTAACTCTTCCCCCACCTCTGGAAGTAGCCCCTTCATTAGCAAATTTTCATTTGAACCACCTAAAGTGAATTTTGTTTCTGGCCAGCACTTTGGCATTCACACTCCTCGATCTAAATCAGGACAGATTCTTTGTCTTATTCTTCATATACATTCTTCCATAGCCTCCACTCAGGTTTCCTCCAAGCTCTTACACATTTTATAAATGTGTGTATGTGTGCTTGTATTTTGGTTCTTTGTGTAGTATCTGGTGCCTGACCCGGCACAGTTCTGTCCTCCACGGACCATGGCTGTTTGGTTAGTGACAGCTGAATGGACGGATTAAAGGGCAGACAATGTCACTGTTGAGAATAGACACCTAAATTTTTCATGAGATAAATCATTTGAAAACTATATTAATATAAGGAATTTATGGATAAATAAAATCACACGTGTAAAGGAAACTGCTCGAAGCTTTGTGTGCCTGCACACATACATCGAAACTGACATTTCTTCACACCTTGCCAGTTTCACAGTCTTCATCAAGACACTGTTTGCTGAGACCTGAGGAGAAAACAGTCTCTTTTCTCAAAGCCTCATAGAGCAGTGGGGAAGATGGAAATGTAAACATAATGGGGCATATGAGCCAGGGGCACAAGGGGGTCAAGAAAGAGACTGCTATCAAAGTGGGAAGATTGACAAAGGAGGCATCTGGAAATTTAAAAAAAAATACAAGAGCATGTTTCAGTTTTGTTCCAAAAAAAAAAAAATGGCGACCATGACCAAAAATTCTTTGTTGTTCCTCAAATTCAGAGAGGAAGGCAACATTCATGCCAAATGTGTTGTTTTGGGGTCATGTCTTAGTCCAGACAAAAGCCCAGTTGGTGTTGGCAGGAAAAGAGGCAACAATAGGAAAATTGCCCGGGTTTTCCTGTAAGACTCCAGACATGTGAGTCCTGATCATCATGGAGGCCCAAGCAGTGGGATCATGGCAGTCTCCAGCTGGAGTTCCCGGGAAAGCTGCCCTTGCTGAGGTCAGGAAGGTTTAGGTCATTTACCCGCTGTCAACTTTGGCGCACATAGATGTGCCACTGGGTGGGATGAATGAGCCTCTGTGACTACAATATGACATTTATAATCCTCAAGGTAACAGTTATGTTCACTGACATTCTTTCTGTCTGGAAATATTAAGGAATACTCTAACATCTTTTTTCATTGAAATAATATTTTTTTAACCTTCCTGTGTAGAGGAAAATAGTTATTTCAACAAAAGCTTTTATCATCTTCATAGTTTTGTCAATGAACTGCCCCAGTGCAGAGAGGTCACAATGAGTCACAAATCATTCTGATTGGAATCAAATCAGCACCGAGGGCCTGTCCTCAGTTAGACATGAGAGTGTGTGTGTGTGTGTGTGTGTGTGTGTGTGTGTGTGTGTGTGAGAGAGAGAGAGAGAGGGAGAGAGAGAGAGAAACTGTTGCTATGAAGGCCAGCTAGTAAATAGTTCAGGCGTTGTGAGCCATATGGTCTCTCTTGCAACAAGTCAACATGGCCATCATAATGTGAAGCAGCCACAGACAATATGTAAATGAACAGGCATAGTCATGTTTCAATCAAACTTTGATTACAAAAATAGATGACCGGCCAGATTTCGCTTGTGGGCTATAGTATGCCAGTCCTGCACCAGACTATAAAGAAGGAAAGGAAGAGATGAACTGGCAACAAGGGAGACAGCTCTAAAACAAGTGCAAAAAAAAAAATCAAATTGTCGATGGCAACCCTGCACCGGTACCAAAAAGAGAATATTCTCGTTGTGTGATATATTAAGGTAGTGACAATAAATCAGTACACCATGAGTAACTGAACCATATTCTTCCTTGTGATAAAATAAAAGTCACTGGTAGAATTTCCTAGCAACTATGACTACTATGTTAAAAAAAATCCTATTTTGGGGGGCACCTGGGTGGCTCAGTCGGTTAAGCATCTGACTCTTCATTTTGGCTCAGGTCATGATCTCGGGGTTGTGAGGTCAAGCCTCACCCCTCAGTGTGGAGCCTGCTTCATATTCTCTCCCTCCATTCTCTCTGCCCCCCCCACCGCTTGCACATGTGCACTCTCTCTCAAAAAATCCTATTTGAAAGCTATAAATAAATATATAGCTCAGAAATTGGAGCTAACTGTGACATAGATGAACTTTGAAAACATTATGCTAAGTGAAAGAAGCCAGACACAAAAGGCCACATATTTTATGATTGCACTAGTATGAAATGTCCAAGGGAGGCAAATCCATAGAGACAGAAAGCAGATTAGTGGTTGTGTGTGTGTGGGGGGGGGGGTGCTGAGGAGGAAATGGGGAACGACTGCTAAGGGGCACCGGGTTTCTTCTGGGGGTCAGGAAAATGTTCTGAAGCAGACAGAACCTCTGTAACTATACCCACACCCAGTGAATTGTACACCTTAAGGGGATGAGTTTTATGGCACATGAATTGTATCTCAATTTTTAAAAGGGAGTAGGATATTCTCGTACAGCGTTTCCATCTTTCTGGAAGGTAACTTGAGGCAATATATATTAATGCATTCCAAGTCCTACAGATGTGGGAAGCAAAGGAGGAATAGGAGCTAAGAAGATGTACAAACTGAAGAGCAGCAGGAAGTAAGGAAGCAAGGAAGGAGAGAAAGCAACGGTTTCCGCACCTGGGACGGTCTGTATACATCGACTGGAATACAAGGGGCTCTGTCGCATCCTGAGAGCAAGTCAGAGCTCACCCTTTACCTTCCCAGGAAGATGCCCACAGAGAGCCAATCCGTTTATATGAGTTACCAGATCTGTCTGGATATAAAATGATTATCTCCGGGCACCAGGCAAGGAGCTTTGCTGCAGGTGGTGCATTCTAAATCCCGTTTTACAGATGAGCAAACTGGTTGTCAAAGGCCATGCTCTTTCCTCCATCGGGGATCTCAGGCAGACACCGGCGGCACTCCCACGCGGCGCACTTGCCCATCGCTCCCCAGCCACGCTCTCTCTCCCCCTGAGCGGGGGTGCACGCGAAGCCCTGCAAACCGGCTCCCACTGCAGCCACCTGGTTTCAGCAGCAGATCGATTTAAAACTGCCATCATGCATACACCTACACCCCACTCCCCGTGACGAAGTCAAGCCCCTCACCTGGATTGAGAGGGGCGCAGAGGCCCTGGTCCACCAGCTAGCACATGCGCTGCTGCAGCTTGCCCCGGTCCTTCTCGCACCGGGTTTCCCCCCTCCTCCCAGCCTAGTGGCTCCCTCATCC
>PITA01024971.1:0-25268 GCA_004023965.1 Spilogale gracilis
AGGGAGGGAAACGAAACAACAGAGACTTTGAACACAGAAACAAACTGAGGGACTTGGAGGGAGGGGGGTGGAGGGATGGGAGAGCCTGGTGGTGGGTACTGGGGACACCTAAAGCGGGGAGCACTGGGTGTGGGGAATGGGGAATGAATCTTGAAACACTGGAAAAAAAAATTTAGTAACAATAAAAAAAAAAATATATGTTGCCTACAAAAGACCCATTTCAGACCTAAGACCCATGCAGACTGAAAGTGTAGAAATGAAAAAATATTTATCATGGAAATGGAAGTGAAAAGAAAGCTACGATAGGAATACTTATATCAAACAAAAGAGACTTTAAAACAAAGACTGTAACAAAAGACAAAGAAGGACACTACATAATCATAAAGGAAACAATCCAAAATGAAGATATAACAATTACAAAATATTTATGCAACGAATACAAGAGCACCCAAATACAGAAAGCAGCTATTAACAAATATATACAAAGTACCGGTAGCAATGCCATCATAGTAGGGAACTTAAATACCCCACTCACATCAGTGGACAGATCATCCAAACAGAACATCAACAAGGACACTGTAGCTTTGAATGACACATTGAACCATTGGGATCTAAAAGATTCAGAGCATTTCATCCTAAAACAGAATACACATTCTTTTCAAGTGCACACGGAACATTCTCTAGAATAGATCATATGTTAGGCCACAAAATACGTCTCAACAAATTCAGAAAGACTGAAGTCATACCACACATCTTTTCTGACCACAATGCTAGAAGTGGTCAAACTAGAAGTCAACCACAAGAAAAAACTATGGAAAGATCACAAATACATGGAGGTTAAATAACATGCTACTAAACAATGAACAGGTTGACTAAGAAATCAAGGAGGAAATCAAAAAACACATGGAGACAAATGAAACATTTAAACAAACACAATGGTCCAAAATCTTTGGAATGCAACAAAATCAAAATCTGATCTAAGAGGGAAGGTTATTGCAATACAGGCCTACCTCAAGAAGCGAGAACAATCTCAAACAACCTAACCTTACACCTAAAAGAGCTAGAGAAAGAAGAACAAACAAAACCTAAAACCAGTAAAGGGAAGAAAATAAAAAAGATTAGAGCACAAATAAATGAAGTAGAAACTATATATAAAAAAAAAATAGAACAGACTAACAGAAACCAGGAGGGAGTTCTTTGAAATAATTAACAAAATTGAAAAACCTTTGGCTGGATTCATTAAAAAAAAAAAAAAAAAGACTCAAATAAAATCAGAAATGAAAGAGGAAAAATAATAACCAACATTACAGAAATACAGATTGTAAGATAATATTATGATATATTATATGCCAACAAATTGGACAATCTAGAATGGATAAATTCTTAGAAATATATAACCTCCCAAAACTAAATCAGGAAGAAAGAGAAAATTTGAACAGATGAATTACCAGTGATGAAACTGAATTAGTAATCAAAAAAGTCCCAACCAACAGAAGTCCAGAACCAAATGGCTTCACATATGAATTCTATCAAACATTTATTTTTTTAAAGATGTATTCATTTATTTGAGAGAGATGGGTGGGGAAGAGCAGAGGGAGAGTAAGAATCTCAAACTGACTTCCTGCTGAGTGTGGAGCCCAAAATGGGGCTCAATCCCATGGCCCTGAGATCATGACCTGAGCCAAAATGAAGAGTCAGACACTTAAATGACTGAGCCACCCAGGCACCCCAAATTCTACCAAATATTTGAAAAGAGTGCTATTTTGCTCAAACTACTCCAAAAAAAAGTAAGAGGAAGGAAACCATCCAAATTTGTTCTATGAGACTAGCATTACTCTGATAAAGACATGTCTCTGTCTCTGTCTCTCTCTTTCACACACAGACACACTCTCTCTCTCTCTACAGGCCAATATCTCTGATAAACATAAATGCAAAAATCCTGAACAAAATATGAGAAAACCAAATCCAAAAACGCATTTAAAAGATCATTCACCATAATCAAGTGGGATTTGTGCCTAGGATGCAAGGGTAATTCAATATTCCCAAATCAATCAACATGATACATCACATCAACAACAAAAAAGAACAATATGATCATTTCAATAGAGGTAGAAAAAGCATTTGACAAAGTACAACATCTATTCATGATACGAACCCTCAAAAAATGTTTAGAGGAAACATACTTGAACATAATAAAGGACAGATATGAAAAGCCCACAGCTAACACCATACGCAATGGTGAAAAACTGAGAGATTTTCCCCTAGGATCAGGAGGAACAAGACAAGGATGTCGACTAACCACTTTTATTCAACATAGTACTGGAAGTCCTAGCCACAGCAATTATACAACAAAAGTAAATAAAAGGCATTCAGACTGGTAAGGAAGAAGTAAAACTTTCACTATTTGCAGACATATGAAACTATATATAGAAAACCCACAAGACTCCACCAAAAGAACCACTAGAACTGATAAATCAATCAGAAAGGTCACAGGATATAAAATCAATATACATAAATCTGTTGCATTTCTATATACTAGTACTGAGTATCAGAAAGAGAAATTAAGAAAACAATCCCATTTACAGTTACACCAAAAATAATAAAATAGTTAGGAATAAACTTAACCAAAGAGGTGAATGACCTGGATTCTGAAAGACATAAAACACTGACGGAAGAAACTGAAGATGACACAAACAAATGAAAGATATCCCATGCTCATGAACTGGGAGAATAAATATTGCTAAAATGCCCATACTACCTCAAGCAATCTACAGATTTAATGTAATCCCTATCAAATACCAACAATATTTTTCACAGAACTAGAACAAATAATCCTAAAATTTATATGGAACCACAAAAGACCCTAAATAGCCAAAGCAATCTTGAAAAAGAACAAAACTGGAGATCTCACAATCCCAGATTTCAAGATATACTACAAAGTTGCAGCAATCAAAACAGTATTGTACTGGCACAAAGAGACACACAGATCAGTGGTACAGAACAGAGAGCCAGGAAATAAATCCACAGTTATATGGTCAACTAATCTTTAACAAAGGAAGCAAGGACATGCAATGGGAAAAAGACAGTCTCTTCAGCAAATGGTGCTGAGAAAACTGGACAACAGCATGCAAAAGAATGAAACTGAACCACTTTCTTATACCACACACAAAAATAAACAGAACGGATGAAACACCTAAATGTGAGACCTGAAACCACAAAAAATCCTAGAAGAAAGCACAGGCAGTAACTTCTCCGACATCAACCACAGCAGCATTATTGTAGATATGTCTCCTGAGGCAAATGCAACAAAAGCAAAAATAAACTATTGGGATAAATAAAAAGCTTTTGCACAGCAAAGGAGGGTGTTATACACAACCAATGAATCGTTGAACACTACATCAAAAACTAATGATGGCTAACTGAACATAATAAAAAATTCATACAGACATACAAACGAAAAGGCAACCTATGAAGTGGGAGAAGATATTTGCAAGTGACATACCCAATAAAGGGTCAGTATCCAAAATATATAAAGAACTGATATATGGGGCACCTGGGTGGCTCAGTTGGTTAAGCAACTGCCTTCGGCTCAGGTCATGATCCCGGAGATTGAGTCCCACATCGGGCTCCCTGCTCGGCAGGAAGCCTGCTTCTCCCTCTCTCGCTCCCCCTGCTTGTGTTCCCTCTCTGGCTGTGTTTCTCTCTGTTAAATAAATAAAATCTTAAAAAAAAAAAAAAAGAACTGATATAACATAATACCAAAACAAAAACAAAAACAAAAAACAAATAATCCAATTAAAAACGAGCAGAAGACATGAACAGACACTTCTCCAAAGAAGACATCCAGATGGCCAACAGGCAAAGGAAAATATGCTCAATGATCACTCATCATCAGGAAAATGAAAATCAAAACTACGAGATATCACCTCACACCTATCAGAATGGCTTCAGTCAAAACAAAAACAAAAAAACAAGCAACAGGTGTTGACAAGGAGGTGGAGAAAAAAGGAATCCTTGTGCACTATTCCTTGGAATGAAAACTGGTGCAGCCACTCTGGAAAATAGTAGGGGGGTTTCCTCAAAAATAAAAAACAGAACTACCCTATAATCCAGTAATTCCACTAGTGGTATCTACCCAAAGAAATGAAAACACTAATGCAAAAAGATATATGCACCTCTATGTTTATAGCAGCATTATTTGCAATAGCCAAATTATGAAAGCAACCCAAGTATCCATCCATAGATGAATGGATAAAGAAGAGGTGTGGTATGTATATAATGGAATATTACTCAGCCATAAAAAAGAATGAAATCTTGGGGCGCCTGGGTGGCTCAGTTGGTTAAGCGACTGCCTTCGGCTCAGGTCATGAGCCTAGAGACCCAGGATCGAGTCCCACATCGGGCTCCCTGCTCGGCGGGAAGCCTGCTTCTCCCTCTCTCACTCCCCCTGCTTGTGTTCCCTCTCTGGCTGTGTTTCTCTCTGTCAAATAAATAAAATCTTAAAAAAAAAAAAAAAAAAGAATGAAATCTCACCATTTGCAGTGAGATGGATAGAGCTAGAGGGTGCAATGCTAAGTGAAATATGTCCATCAGAGGAGGACAAATATCATGCGATTTAACTCATGTGAATTTAAGAAAACAAAACACATGAACAAAGAAAAAAGAAAAAGACAAAATAACAGATTCTTAATTACAGAGAACAAACAGCTTGTTGCCAGAGAAGGGAGGTGGGGGGATGGGTGAAATAGGTAAAGGAGATTAAGAGTTACACTTATCATGATGAGCACAGAGTAATGTACAGAAATGCTGCATCACTATGTTGTATGCCTGAACTAATATAACCCTATATGTTAAGTATACTAGAATTTAAAATAAGCTAAATTGAAATTAAGTAATTAATAATAAATAAATAGATGCACAATTTACTGATTCCCTTATTACTAGGCATTTAGGGGGCTCACAATTGTTCGCTATTATGAATAATGCTCTAATAAATATCTTTACACACGTAATTTTTTCTCAGTATTTGGATTTCTTTAGGGAGGAGAATCCTAGATTCTCAAAAGTAGAATTACCAAATCCAAAGCTCAGTAAGTTGTATTGCCGAGCTGCTTTCCAAATGTTCAGTGATGTATACTGCCACTGAAAATATAATAATTATAGCTGACATTAACTGAAAGTTTACAACATGCCAGGCACTATTTTGAGCCCTTCACATCTTTTATCCTCTGTAATCCTCAAAACAATGACAGGAGGTAAGTACTAAAACATTATGCCCATTGCACAGAGCAAGAAACTGGAAACTAATGTTGTCATGCTACATTACTATGGAAAGATACAATGCTGAAATGGTGTCTGGCCATGGTTTTAATGTGCATTTCTTTAGTAATTGTCAAAACTGGGCATTTTTCATACATTTACCTTCATGTGACACACTCCACACAAATATTCCTTCTATGAATTCATTCCTCCTATCCTTTGTCCACTCACGCTCTGAAGGCTGCCCACTTATCAATTTATATGAATCATCTTCTAATAAAAACACCTTATGGACATATCTATCTGCTGAATACTTCCCTAGATACTATTTTCCTTTTGCCTTTACTAATTTTTAGACATAGACATATTCGATCATTTTACACAATCAGAAAGTATATCTTAATATTTTCTATTGCAAATTTTTTCACAATTTAATTTCTTATCAGAAATTATTAGGGGCACCTGGGTGGCTCAGTGGGTTAAGCCTCTGCCTTCAGCTCAGGTCATGATCTCAGGGTCCTGGGATCGAGGCCCGCATCGGGCTCTCTGCTCAGCGGGGAGCCTGATTCCTCCTCTCTCTCTCTGCCTGCCTCTCTGCCTACTTGTGATTTCTCTCTGTCAAATAAATAAATAAAATCTTTTAAAAAAAAAGAAATTATTAGAAAATAATGTTCTCTTCAAATGTTTTATATGTATCATTTCCCTATTCTTCTAAATTAAAGATGGATATGTCTGAATTTTGTTTGGGATATGTTATACACAACAGTGTTCAAATAAGCAATAACTAGCAGGAGAAACAAAACTCACTGTAAGCACGGCATGTGTACAATATATGAAATCCTGCTGGATATCCAGATATATTACTTGTTTTGTTGACTGATAAACAATGCAACATACAAGAACTTCCAAAGAAACCATAATGGGTCATTATCCACCAATTATCACAAGTTACAAATTGGCTTAAACTAGGTTCCCTGATGACATTACAAACGTAGGGATTGTCCAGAAAATTAGAAAATAGTAAAAAAAAAAAAAAAAAAAAAGTTATTTAACATGTCTCTTAAAGCTTCCAACTTACTATTACTAAAGCTTCCAACATGAAGGTGAAGAAATGAAAATAAAATAAAAAGGGAAATGAAAGAGTGACTTTGAGCCCTTGGAATAAACATAGTTAGAAGGGTATCATGAAATCTGAGGATTTTTCAGAGTATGCTGAGCTGTACAAAAAAAAAAGAAAGAGCTTAGAATCTTAAACTCCACAGATGCTTTGGGAACAACGAACAACAGTCCCAAATACAGCATTCATAGTATCAGCTATTCTTGAGATGGAGTTCCATGACATGAAAGAGCAATCTTTCATTCTCAGGTAAACTGCTGAGCAGACCAGCCCAGTGCGAGGCAGGAACCTCAGCTCAGCCCTGCTGGGCCCTGCCAGTCACCTACGAGCAGCATCCCCATCATGAGGACAGAATGAAACAAAAACCTCCCCCGGGTCACTGGCAAGCAATGTCCAGAGTGGCTTATCACAAGCTGAGAAAAAGTCTTCTTTAAAACAAACCCTTGTTTTAATGCCATACCAAGAGCTTGGCAAAAGATCTTTTAGTTTACCATAAGAATTTAGAAATGTCTTCCCTGGAAGAGTTGTGCTGTGAATTCCATGTGAAGGGACAGCTTCTGAGACAGGGACCCAGGAACAAATCAGAGGGTGTCTGTCCTGGGATCTCAGCCACCCTCTCTTCCTACCTCCCCTGCCTACACCTCCACCAGGATCCAGGGGAACGTGTATCCGACCAGTGAAGGAGGTCACCGAACACTGGGACACTGACCGCTGGGGAGTCTGAAATGTCCTCTGCCAGAATGTGGCCACAAGCAAGGGCTGCCTTGGTTCAGAAATGCAAGCTAAACAGCCACATGTACCTGTGGTGCCCCCGACAGGCCGGGGCCGGGCCACCGATGGCACGTCCTCCGAGTAGATCCCTCGGGCGGCGAATGGGGCTTCAGCGGATGCCTGTGGCTGCTGGGGCTCCGGGGGCACGAGCTCCGAAGACTGCAGCAAACCGGGGCCAAAACCTGGTCTGAAGGCAAAGCAAGCCCAAGCATCAGGACCACACTTTACCCTGGCTCTGGCATTTTATTAGTTCTACCCTCAGTCCTACAGAAAAATAAGACCTCTCTGTCTAGTGGTGTACTATCCATCTCCTTGTCTGGAACAGGAGCTCCCTAAGGGCAGAGGCATTTTCTGTTTGCTCACAGACATATCTCCAGCACTAAGAATGGTACCTGAAATATAGCTGATGCTTGAGAAATCTCTGCCAGATGATTAAAGGTACAGGCAAAGTTCCAGGGCCGGTGCATTTCCAGCATTGGACTGAAGTGGTGGTTCCCAGCCTCAGCTGCATAGCAGCATCTTTAAAAAACCCGATCGTCCACGCTGCACCCCAGACCTATGAAAACAATCTCTAGAGGTGGGACCCAGATATGGCAGTTCAGAGTTCCACTCATGGTCCTGATAGTAAAAGCTGAAGACCAGTGCTCTCAAGTGGGGGTTCTCATACTTTTTTGTCTCAGGACGACTTTACACTCATAAATTATTGAGAACTCCTGAGAACTTCTGTTTATGTGGATTATACCTATATACATTTCTTGCTTACAGAATTAAATGAAAACATTTTTAAATACCTATGCTTAAAATTAATTTAAAAATCACAATATTAAGCATCTTACCTGTTAACATTTCCTCATGACATCAACTATATTTTCTAATCCCTCCCTCCCCAAAATGTAGTGAGAAGAGTTTGACATTTTGTTTCAAATTTCCTTAATAGAAAACATCTGGATTTTCATATACTTTGTATCCAATCAGTTGCTGTAAGTTATTTTAAGAAGAAAATATGAACTCACATAAATATATAGTGGGATAAGGAAGACTTTAATAGCTTTTCAGATGATATTCAAATTATATTTCAGACAAATATTCTTCTTTGATACACCAAAACTCAGCAAAGTTTCCTCAAGGGTTAATGGCAATACGGAATCTGAGACAGTATCAATTGACGTTTTATACTCTGTTACAGAAATCCCACTGGTCTATTTTGCACTTTGAATGGACCCATGCATGATTTTATGACATAAGTCATTTGGAAAATATGAGTTCATTGAGTTATACAGACTCCCTAGATACTGATACATTTCATTTGGTAGTACAAAAAAATCAGTCATTACTATCACCACTGAGTTCAGCAGATAAATCTTTTAAGTCCTAGGAAGTTGTCAAGCATCCAGTGGCAGACAAAATCCAAATTTTCACTTGAAAGCTCAATTTTATCATTGGCAACAAATCCTGTCAGTTATTTTTCTTGAAGTGACAGGCTCACTTCCTTTATTCTCAAGGCAGTGTCTGCCAAGCAACCCAAGTCTGAAGAACGCTGTCTGCCAACTGATCGCTCAAACAGAAAACAGCAGCAGAGCAGATCAGTTCTCAATACAAACAACGGAACAGGTGCTTTTCCTTCAAAATTCTATACTCCACAAAGCGCTTTGTATGTATTTCCTCTTTTGTGATTAAAGACTCAAGGGTTTGCTTTTAATAAAATTAGTAATGTGTACTACTTCATCAAAGAATATGCTAACATAATTAACAAACTGACATTTTTAAAAATCGGACTGCACAGTTGGTGAAGAATATGAGGACTGCTCAAGCCATTTGGTGCCTCTCCCTTGATTCAGGCTAAGGCTCTAGCAGTTTCATCCACCACTGCTCTGGCCCTCAGTGTAGGCATCAACACAATTAAAAAAAAAAAATTCAGATAGTGCTTTAATATTATTATGAAACACAGTTTTGACTTCATAGCCCTCCCCCGCCAAAGGGTCTCAAGGACCCTCTAAGGGTCTGAGAATTCCACCTTGAGAACGACTCTTCTAAAGAAACTCAAGAATAAACAAATATGATAGTCTAATCACAGTTCTTTGCAAATGACAGTCAACCAGTAATTACTAGATCAAACTAGTTTGACGAGAACACAGACTGGCTTGCCCCTATTCTATAGTCTTATTTCCAGAGTACATCTCATGAACTGAAGCCCAGGCTATTCATATACCTGTATTCATACCTGTAGATCACTGCTACTGTTTTAGGTTGACCTCCGAGAGAGAGGCCAGACATCTCTGACCTTATAGATCTGAGAGCGTAACATAAGGCATGCTCCTCCTTCAGCATCTCTATAGTGGAGTTCACCTAATCAAATCATAATCTCTTGACCATCCACCCAAGAACTAGCTCTTGCCCTTTAGTTATTTCTGCTTTATGGAGTTCTCCTCCTCCTGGCTACATGTGCAGCTTTTTATCCTAAATTGTGTGTTCACAGTTAATCTGGATCCAAATCCCCCAGCATCCTTTAACTTGAGTAACCATAAAATTGGCCATTCAAACCAGAATGCTTTTGAGAGTCAAACTTATTAATTATCACGTTAAAAAACAGGTGTAAACTGATCTGAATTGCACAAACCAGATCAGATGGCCCCCCCATCAGTAACTGCTGCCCTGGATCACCTAATCTTCACACGCTCTCTTGACCTTTGTTGTTTTTGGACCATGAAGCAGTGCCTGGGTGGGGAGGGGGATGGGGGAAAAATAAAACAAGCCCCTCTGAAAATGAGGGCAAAGAAAGAACAGAAAAAATGAGGAAGCAGATAACATTCCTACTTCTGTGTGATTTGTGGTCATTGAAATGATAGTTGGGTGTGATTTCTGAGATTAACTCTGGTTTTCTGCAACTCCTTCTTTGTAATAAAACATTTGTCTGCTCCTGTGAGTCCGCTTGTGGGCTCTCTGGTCTGGTTGTCTAGCTTTACAGTGATACCACAAGGTCTTCATTACCCTATAGGCATTTACAACCTTTAGAACAGTCCTTACACATTATTCTTCTTTTTCTCAAAGTGTCTTGAATATTGTTGGCCCTTTGCATTTCCACATACATTTTAAAATCAGTTTCTCAGGGCACCTGGGTGGCTCAGTGGGTTAAAGCCTCTGCCTTCGGCTCAGGTCATGATCTCAGGGTCCTGGGATCGAGGCCCACATTGGGCTCTCTGCTCGGCAGGCAGCCTGCTTCCTCCTCTCTCTCTGCCTGCCTCTCTGCCTACTTGTGATCTCTCTCTCTGTCAAGTAAATAAATAAAATATTTTTTTAAAATAAATAAATAAATAAATAAATAAATAAATAAATAAATAAATAAAATCAGTTTCTCAGTCTCCACATAGTTTTTCAAAGACAACAGACTACTAGGATTTTGAATGGGATCACAACAAATCTGTAAATCACTTATGGGAGACTGATATTTTAAATATAGTGAGCTGCCCAATCCATAAACACTTTATTTAGAGGGCTTGACTGTCTTTGATGAGATTAATTCTGAGATATTTTATATTTTTTAATGCTATTTTGTGTAGTATCTTTAAAAGCTTTTATTTTGTCTGTTGTTCATAAACAGAAATAAAACAGATTTTTGTGTGTGAATCTTATATCCAGCTATTTTGTGATTTATCTTGCTAAATCCTCTTAATTCTAACAATTTATGTGTTGATATTTGAGGATTTTCTACTAAAAAAAATATATCATTTGAGAATAATAACGGTATTATTTCTTTCCTTGAATTCCTTAATCTTTTTGTTTCTTTCTTTTTGTGTTTGTTTCATTATACCATCTAGACCCTCAGGGCAATGTCCAATAGAGGAAATGGAAGCAGCTATCTTTGTCTTTCTCCCAGTCTCAAAAGGAGAACTTTTAACATTTCAACTTTAAGTCATATTGCTGAAATAACTTATCGGATGAGACAAGTTCACTTCTATTCTCTGCTTGCTAAGATTTTTACGTGAATGGATGCTGAATTTTATCAAATGCCCTATTTAGTAAAATGAGATTTCCCTCCTTTAATTCTCCTCAAAGTAGTGAATTAGATTGGCTGATTTTCCAAATTGTTAAATTACCCTTGCATTGTTGGAATAAATCCAGTTTGGTTGTGATATGATATCCTCTTGTATACAATGCTAGGTATGTTTGCTAGTATTTAGTTTCAAGTTTCTCCATTTATGCTCATGAGTAATAATGAAACTTTAATATTAGTTTCTTTCCTGCTAATTTCCCTGTCCTTGTCTCATCCTTGGTATCAAGGTTATACAGTCCTGGGGCACCTGGTGGCTCAATCATTAAGCATGGGAAACAGGGACACCTGGGTGGCTCAGCCGGTTAAGTGGTAGATTTCAGCTCAAGTCATGATTCCAAGGTTCTGGGATTAAGTCCTGCATGGAGCCTCCCTGCTCAGAGGGGAGCCTGCTTCTCCCTCTGCCTCTGCCTGCCACTCCCAGTGCTTGTGCTCATGGGTTCTCTCTCTCTCTCTCTCCCTCTCTGTCAAATAAAAAAAAAAACATTTTAAAAAGGTTATGCAGTCTTGGGGCATCTGGGTGGCTCAGCTGGTTAAGCGACTATCTTTGGCTCAGGTCATGATCCTGGAGTCCCGAGATCCAGCTTTCCTACATTGCATGGAAATGCAATGGGCTCCCTGCTGGGCAGGAAGCCTGCTTCTCCCTCTCTCACTGCCCCTGCTTGTGTTCCATCTCGCGCTGTGTTTCTGTCTGCCAGATAAATAAAATCTTTTAAAAAAAAAAAAAGACTGTGCAGTCTAAAAGACTAAAGAGGTGGGGAGCATTCTCTGTTTTTCTATTCTGTAGATAAGTTCACAGAATGCCAGCATGTTTTCTTTCTTTGCTGTTTTTGGTAGAATTCACCATCGAAGCCCAAAGTTTTCATTGTGGGAAGAATTTTAGGAATGATTTCAATTTCTTTAATAGTTATATGACAATTCAGGTGTTTTTTTTTTTCTTTCTAGGAATTTTCCCATCTTTCTTATTTTTTTAAAAAAGTTTCAATTTAATTTATTTCTTGATAAATCCTACCCCCAACACAGGCATCAAACTCACAACCACAAGATCAAGATTTGGGTGCTCACTGACTGAGCCAGCCAGGTGCCCCGGGTGCTCACTGACTGAGCCAGCCAGGTGTCAAATAAATAAAATCTTTAAAAAAAAGAAAAAGAAAGAAAAAAAAGAAAAATGTGTTCATCAAATCTTCTTAACATCTATAAAATCTTTTAAAAATCAGTCTTCTAAAAATCTGTCAAAATCTTTTTTGTTTTTGAAAGATCTAGATTAATATGTCCTTTTCTGTTTAATATTTTATTTATTTATTTGACAGAGAGAAACACAGCCAGAGAGGGAACCCAAGCAGGGGGAGTGAGAGAGGGAAAAGCAGGCTTCCTGTCGAGCAGGGAGCCCAATATGGGGCTCGATCCCTGGACTCCAGGATCATGACCTGAGCTGAAGGCAGATGCTTAACGACTGAGCCACCCAGGTGCCCCTTAATATGTCCTTTTTTCATTTGTCTTATTGATAATGATACACAGCTTACTTGATCAAACTCTCCAGGAATTTATCAATTTTCTTAGCTTTTTTTCAAAGAACCAACCTCTAGCTTTGTCAATCTTCTTTACTATGGTATTTGCTTTCTATTTCATTAATTTCTTTTTATTTATTTTTTTATTTAAGATTTTATTTATTTGAGAGAGAGAGAGAGAGCACAAGCAGATGGAGAGCGAGAAGCAGACTTCCCTGCTGAACAGGGAACCCAACACGAGGCTTGATCCCAGGACCCTGGGATCATGACCACAGGGGAAGGAAGATGCTCAACCAACTGAGCCACCCAGGCACCCCTATTTCATTAATTTCTATTCTTATTTTTATTATTTCCTTCCTTCTACTTCCTTTAGGTTTAATTAGATGGGTTTGTTTTTTTTTTTAACATTGAGATGGATGCTTACTTAGACCACTGTTTTTCAGCCATTTTTCTCTTCAGATATATTTTGATTCATTTAAGGCATCAAAGCCCCCCTAAGTGTGCCTTGAGATGTACCCCACAACTTTCACTTTGTTGAGTTTTCAAGACTCCTCCCATGAGTCTGTTATAGACCTTGCTCAGGTTCTCAGTCACCTCCTCTGGAATTAGCAGGTGTCCCTCGGAGAACATTCACCCAAAAGGCAGGGCTCATCTCTCTGGATTTCCTGGATTTTGGCCCCATACCACTTCACTATCCTGTTAACTATCTGGGTTTTGTTTTGTTTTATTTTAACGTCTTGTCTAGCTTTTCCAGTTGCCCTCAGCAAATTATCTAGTCTGTCATTACTGAAAGCAGACCTTCAATTCCACCTTTTTTCTCCTCTTCAGATTAGCACAAGAGAATACACAACTTTGAAGTTTTCATCTGCTCTAAATATTAGCTCAAAGAAGTGAGTTTACAAAAATTTTAAAAACAGTCTATGTGAGGAAGTCCTAATGTGTTTTCTCCTGAAAACTTTACCTTGGCAATGGGCCTGATGGGGGAGTCATTCCATAGTCTTCATATCTCTGGAAGAAAACCAAAAGAAGATAAAGATTAACATTCCACATTTATTAGAAAGTGGCAAGAACAAACTTACAAATTTGGGTTTGCAGGATTGACTTTCAAGAGAATTATTTTCTCATAAAACAGCTGGCATGCCATTTAAGCATTCTGCCGTCAATAATGCCAGACATTTCAGCTTGGGGAACTGGGCTACCATGCTTTAAAAAAACACACAACTCATTTCTAGACCTTTCTTTTATGAAAATATAAGTAACAGACAACCTTCTGGCATCTGTTCTTCCCTACAGGCTCATTCTCTACAAATCTGTATCTTCTGCTAGAAAGGTAGGTCTCCATGGCCACACAGAGTACAAGTGACTCTACCCACAAGGGTCATGATGGTCACCAGAGCCAGCAGGTTTCCCGCAGCAATTCAAACACACTCACAAAACTAAAGTATGTGAGCATTGCACTGTGTTGTAGAGCACTGTGAAAAGAGAACCAGAAATTAGAGATGCTTAAACATGAGGTTAACACCTTTGGTTTCTGACAGTTTTCTGGTTCCAAGGAGGCCCAACAATACTCCTGCCCTTATGTTCCACCCAGTGTCCCATATCCTTCAATCGACTCTTCTTACTTGAGCTAATCTCAGCTACTCATGTGTTCTTTGGCTAAAACAATATCAATATGGCATCCAACTTAAAGAAATGTGTATCTATGTTGTGTTCCTCATGAAATCAGCACATCCTGACCCTAACATTCGTGGGACTCCTAATTTAACTCTTCTTTCAACAGCTGTGAATCGCTATTTGGGAATCAGAGATCTTAACTGAGTGGTTACTCTGAACAGAATCCATTCAACTGCAGTCAGCTTGAACCAACTGGTTGTCCGGGATCCCGAGCTCCAAGTGAAGTTACTAAGTCAGCCTTGCTTCTGGACCTGCTCTCATATTAGATATATTTTAAGCCACCACTTAACGAATTAGTATTCTGTGGAAAGCACGAAGAGCACTAACACCAGCCCCAGTAACGACAACAAAGGGCTCACCATCTACGTTTTATAGATGAAATCAACTCACAAGGAAATTAAGTAATTTCCTTCTCAAAAGTCTTTCTGACTCAAAAGACCAGCTTTTAACTACTGCAGTGCATGGCCCATGGTTCCCAAACCAGATTTCACTCCCTTAAATAAATCACTACTTTGTGAAAAGTAGAAGCTTTGGAGTCAAACAGACAAGCCAAGTTCCTCCCTGGGCCTATTTCCTGATGCCAAGGAGGATAGAACGAACCCTATACTTCGTATGATTTGAAGGGATTATTATGTATGAAACTGTGCTTAAATTACTTCACCTTCTGACCCCCTCTCTGCTTCCATCCCCTTGGCAAAGAGAGGGAGAGGAGAACCTTGTAGAGTTCCCCAACTGAGGTCAAACAGCCAAAGGGGATTATAGAAGAAGGGAAGAATAAAAGGAAAAGGAGTTTTGATTCCTTTTCAAATAATTAAAGGGAAATCTGAGACCAGATAAAGATTATTCACAGTGGCCCTGTGTTTTTCAGTAGTCTTAATTTTTTAAACATATTCATGTGCAAAATAAAGCAAAACAGAAAAGATAGAAGTTTACTTATCAGGATTTCAGGAGGTCCAGTAAGTGATAAACTAACAGAAAAACAGCGAACACCACCAGCTGTCCACCCTACCCATTTTGTTACTGTGGTACGAGGCATTTCGACTCTATTGTAATCAGAAAAAGGAAGTGATTTTTCCAGTACTGTATGCCCCAATGAAAAGGATTTTTTTAAAAATCAGAGACATAATGACAGGGGTTTAACTGGGTCACAGCTACATAAAACTTTGGGCAACATAACAGAATTTTAAGGTTTCAACCAGTGATGTCAAATAAAAATCCCATTTTAATGCACCCCTTCCTTCTATTCAGTATAAAGCAGGCCAACAGAACAAGAAAGTCATGTTAAATGGTTGGTAGAGGCTGGGATAGGTCTGCTTATAAAATGTCCTGGTTCAGACATCCACACTTGGTATTTACAAGACTGCTCCAGGGAGGTTAACATATTACTCAGGAGAGCAGAAATACTGCTTATCAAGTGGCCTTCTCACCAATGCATAACTAACCCCCTTACACTGGAAAAAAAAAAAAAAAAGACTAGATGGTAAATAAAGGTTCATGTGGTAACTGAGGACACCCTGAAATCTACATTATTATAGTTTTTACTGTACTCAAAGAGGGGAATAAAAGGTGATCAGTTTCCTTCTGGCAACAAACAGTAATTGATGACCAATTTGCAAACATGATCAAATTATATTAGATATGTACAGACTGCTATCACCAAAACAAATAAGGGTAACGTCAAAGGTCATGATGAGAAAACCACTCAGTTAAGAGTGTTTATAAAACCTTGCTATGGGGCACCTGGGTGGCTCAGTGGGTTGAACCTCTGCCTTCAGCTCAGGTCATGATTTCAGGGTCCTGGGATTCAGGCCCACATTGGGCTCTCTGCTCAGCAGGGAACCTGCTTCCTCCTCTCTCTCTACCTGCCTCTCTGCCTACTTGTGATCTCTCTGTCAAATAAATAAATAAAATCTTTAAAAAAAAAAAAAACACCTTGCTATGGACTTGAGTTCTTGGTTAAGATAGTGAATTAAGCATTACTGTGGAATTGTTCATCTCCAAAACCTATGAAAAATGAACAAAAAATAAAAATAATGAGTAACACATATCAGTCAAAAATTACTGCTAAAATTCACCAGCAGAAATCACACAAGCAAAGAAAGAAACAGATTCATTAATGGTTGTATTAATGAGAAAACTAGCAGCCAAGGAACAAAAAAGGACTGTGGTTGCATATTGGTAAAGTAATAAAAATAGCAATTACTTTTTTTAAGTTCAAATATGAGATGATAAAAGAATAAAATGAATGAAAATGGGAGGCCACAGAACTGAAATCATTTGGGACCTAATTATTGGTGGAAATTATTTGAGGACTGAAACAATGCCATTATGACTCTAAGAAATCAACTAGTGGGGAAAAGAATAGATATGGCTCTAAAACAAATCAATGCCACAGAGAAAAGGCCCACAATAATCATAAAGAAGGCGGAGAAACTAGGACAAAGTAGCTAAAGCCATTAGAGCATAAAAGGATAGGTATAGAAAACAAGGATGAGCCAACACGAAGATAACTGGTATCTTCGACTCCAATAAATAGAAGAGAGTAAGAAAACTATTTCAGTTATAAAAGCAAGTTTCCCTGAAGTAAATGAAAGATCTGAACTGGAAGATCAAATGGACACTGGCTATTCATGGGGGGAAATGATTCAGAAAAACTGGCTGAGTGCCCAGAATGATTTAGGCTTCCTCGCAGGTAGGGCACATATAGCTCTTACCAGGCAAGGGGAAATTAAGATGGCCACAGATTTCTATACTTCAATTCAAAAAGCATAGGAACAGAGAGAAGTAACATATAGATGCCAGCGGTGAACAAGGTCATGTCAAAAAGTGACATGAGAACTCTTTTTTCGCAGAGCACAAGACAAGTCGAGCAGCTCCTGTAGGCTTCCCTCTTGGTGCCGAGTCCCCCTGTCCTCAGTAGGATGAACCTACTATGTCGGCCTCTCTGCTCCCCCGTCTGCTCAGCACCAATAAATGGCCTTTTACATGCCAGTCACCACCCTCATATCCTACATTCAAGACTGGCAGCAGAGGGACAATCAGGAAGCTCCTGCAATGGCGGTGAGAGATGAGGGTGGCTCCAAACGATGAATGCAGAGCATTCGAGAGGAAGAATCCACAAAACTGCAGCATGTTGAATTGACCCCAGCGCCCTGACTTTGCCCTTCAGTATATGATCTACCACCACTTCAACTGGACCCTCTTTTTTTTTTTTTTTTAAGATTTTATTTATTTGGAGCACCTGGGTGGCTCAGTTGGTTAAGCAACTGCCTTCAGCTCAGGTCATGATCCTGGAGACCCAGGATCGAGCCCACATTGGTCTCCCTGCTCGGCGGGAAGCCTGCTTCTCCCTCTCTCACTCCCTCTGCTTGTGTTCCCTCTCTGGCTGTGTTTCTCTCTGTAAAATAAACAAAATCTTAAAAAAAAAAAAAAGATTTTATTTATTTGACAGAGAGAGACAGTCTGATTAGTGTTAACACAGTTTATCTATCTCCACTACTCTCACTCTATATTAGTCACCCAAAACTAATTTCATGATTAAGAACATTTTGGAGCAAAAATTTTAACAGCCTTATTTCATTATAATTGACAAACGATGAACTGCATGTATTCAAGTATAAAAATGTGTAAGTTTCGGCAAATGTTGGTACCCACAAAACACGTTCATCAACCAGATAATGAACATATCCATCACCACCCAAGCTTCCTGGTGCCCCTGTATAATCCATCTGTCCCGTACACTTCCCCAAATTCACTCCACCCCTAGGCAACCATTGATCTGCTTTCTGTCACTATAGAGTAGTTTGCATTTTCTAGAATTACACATACATGGAAACATACATATGCACTTTTTTTTTGGTTAGGGGGGCTTCTTTCCCTCAGCACAACTATTCTGAGACCTAACCATGTTGTCATACGTATAAATAACTGTCATATGTATAAATAATTCATCCCTTTTTATTACTGAGTAGTATCCCACTGTATAAATGCAGTACCATTTTATCTACTTGCATACTGATGTGCATCTGGGTTCCTTCCAATTTGAATCTATTACAGATAAAGCTGTCATAACGTGCAAGTCTTTGGACATATGCTTTCATTTCTCCTCAGTAAATATTTCAGAATAGAAATACTGGGTCATAAAGAAGGCACAGGTTTAATTTTTAAAGATATTGTCAAACTGTTTTTTACTAGACTGTGCTATTTTACATTCTTATCAACAGTTCATAAAATTTCCAGCTGTTCATGATCTAATAGGTATATAAGGGTATCTCATTATGATTTATTGCACTTCACTAGGGACTAATAAGGTTGAACATGTCTCCATCTGCTGACTCTTCATATTTGTCTGCTTATTATCCATATTTCTTCCTTGGTGACATTTGTATTCAAATCCTTTCCCCTGTTTTTATTTTTAATCAGAGAGAGAGAGTGAGTACAAGCAGGGGAAGGGGTAGGCAGATGGAGAACCAGGCAGCAGGCAGAGGGAGAAGCAGTATCCTTGCTGAGCAAGGAGCCCAATGTGGGACTTGATCCCAAGACCTTAGTTAGGATCATAACCCGAGCTGAAGACTACCACTTAACTGGCTGAACCATTCAGGCATCCCCCTTTCCCATTTCTTATGGGACTGTTTGATAAAATGAATCTTGTCCAATTTATTGAGATTAGCTTTATGGCCCAGAATATGATCTATTTTAGTAAATGTTCCATGTACTCTTTTTTAAAGCTAATTTTTTAATTTTAATTCCAGTATGGTTAACATAAAGTGTTATATTAGTTTCAGGTGTACAGTATAGTGATTCAACAATTCTGTACATTACTCAGTGCTTATCATGATAAGTGTACTCTTTAATTCCCATCAGCCATCACCCATGTACTCTCGACATTCTTTCAGCTCTTCTTGGGTAGGGTACTTTATAAAAGTCAATTAGTTCAAGCTGATAATCAGTATCAATGCAAGACTTATTCGAGTTTTCTCTACCTTAATGATTTTCTATATACTCATTCTAGCAATTATTAAAAGTGTTAGAGTCTCTGCCTATTACTGTGGCTTTGTTTATTTCTGCCTGCAGTTCTATCAGTTTTTACTTTCCATATTTTGATGTTGTCATAGGCACAAAAACATTTAGGATTTTATGTCTTCTTGATGAACTGGCCAATATGTTACTATGAAATGATCCTCTGTATAATATTCTTTACTATGAAATCATTTTGGCTAACAATAACATAGCCACTCCAGTTTTCTGTGATTAGTGTTAACACAGTTTATCTATCTCCATACTTTTTTTTTATTTCTCCATACTTTTAACCTGTTTGTGGCTTTATATTTAATGTGTCTTGTGGGCAACAGATAATTGGACCTTGAGTTTTATTCCACTGATAATCTCTGCCCTATAACAGGAATATTTAGACCATTCATATTTAATATGATTATTGAAAGGTGTGAATTTAAATATAACATCTTGGTGTCTGTTTTCCATTTGTCTATTCTTTTAATTTAACATTTTAATAGTTCTACTATTAAAATTTAACATTTTAATAGTTCTACTAGTTCTGTGTCATTTTCCTGCTTCTTTGCTTATCTGGCTAGTTTTGATTGGATTTCAGATATTACTAATTTTACCTTATTGGATGCTGTATGTATTTTGGATTTTTATAAACGTTCTTGAACTTGTTCAGGTTCACATATTGTTTTTTGCTTTGTTAGGTAGAACTAGGGAAGCTCTAATCTGGGGCTAATTTTGCCCCACTGTTGAAGCAAACCGATGTGATGCTCCTTCTGAGTAACCTCATTGGTGCTCCATGAATTATGCTGCTTTCTGCTCTGGAAGGAAAGAAACTGTATCATCAGCTTGGGGTGTCATAAGAAAATACCACAGAGTTGGTGACTTCAACAACAGAAATTATTTTCTTCAAGGTCTGTAGGCCAGTAAGTCCAAGATCAAGGTTCCAGCAGGGTTTGGTATATAGTGGGAGCTCTCTTTCCACCTTATAGATAGCCACCTTCTTGCTGTATCCTCAGATGGCAGAGAAAGCGAGTTCTGGTGTCTCTTCTTATAAGGGTGCCATTTCTATCAGATCAGGGTTCCAACCTTATGATCTCATTTAACTTTAGTCACCTCCCCTAAATACCCTAGCTCCAATATAGCCACACGGGGGGTTTAGACTTCAACATTTGGATTTGGGGAATACACAATTCATTCTACAGTGGATACTTATTTCCACACTTGTGTGAGTTCTGAGGACTATTCCCTCTAATCTTTTAGGTGGCTCTTTCCCCAGTCTTAGTTGGTTTCCTCATATCCTTAAACTGGTCAGTACTCAGATGAAGATTCTCTGGAGATCTCTAGAATTCTCTGTTTTCTTGTACTCTCTGTAATGAAATCTAGTTATCTTTTCCTCCCCAGCCTCCAAGTCTGTCTTTCTCAACTCAGAGAAAACACTGTACTCTGCCTGAGGTCTCCCTCCCTACACCACAGCTAGAAACTCTTTCAAGATAGTAAACTGGGACATGCGTAGAGCTCAACTCATTTCTCAGCAATCTGTCTCTTTTGCTGCCTAATGCCCAGGGTTGTGAAAACCCATATGTATGTATGTGTGTCTGTATATTTATATATTTTTCCTTCCTTGATATTTTAGTTATTCCTAGAAGAAGAGTAATCCAATCTGTTCCTCCATCTTGTCCAGAAGAAGTTTGTACTGGACATTTCAAATTCTGTTTCTACCATGTTCTCTATTGTAACCATTAATTAATCTTCAGACTTCCACTTAGATGCCATTTTAGCCACAAAATCCTTCTAAACACCTCACAGCTCAGGTAGGTGCTCCCTGGCTCTACTTTACCCCTGCCAAGGCACCCACCAGGCTGTTTTAAAATTACTGTTTCAGGGCGCCAGGGTGGCACAGTGGGTTAAAGCCTCTGCCTTCGGCTCAGGTCATGATCTCAGGGTCCTGGGATCGAGGCCCACGTTGGGCTCTCTGCTCGGCAGGGAGCCTGCTTCCTCCTCTCTTTCTGCCTGCCTCTCTGCCTGCCTGTGATTTCTTTCTCTCTGTCAAATAAATAAATACAAATCTTAAAATAAAATAAAAGTACTGCTTCAATTTTTCCACATACCCCTTGCTGTAATGCAGAAGTTGGAGTTGTGCACTGTGCACTGCTGTATCC
Organism: Spilogale gracilis; assembly: GCA_004023965.1. Taxonomy (NCBI): domain Eukaryota; kingdom Metazoa; phylum Chordata; class Mammalia; order Carnivora; family Mephitidae; genus Spilogale; species Spilogale gracilis. Next base: position 21,544 of record PITA01024971.1, read on the forward strand.
CCAACACCTAGAAGAATACCCAAACACAGCAGGTGCTCCATAAATCTACCCAAATGAATAAACAAGTGAAAGAAGCTTAAAGTGAAGAGACAGCAGCTGAAGCCACATTCACTTTATCAAACAGTTCATTCTATATCACTCATTTCCTTAAAGATTATAAGCTACCAGTTATAAATATACTATTAATATTTATAGTTGTAACATTAAAAACAATGAGATGGAATATTTTTCCCCACATGGCAGCAGTTATTGAAGGAAACAATCTATTACTAACCACATACTCTGAAAATTCAAACCAATTTCAGAGATAAAAGACTCCTTTAACATGTGTTCATTACCACCCAATTTCACCTTAATATGGGTAACAAAATCTGATGGCCCAGTATAAACCCTCTTTGAGAAATGGGTCTAATTAAGTTCCCTCTAGAATCGAATGTTTCAGTCCAATCATTCGATGTGGAATTAGCAAAAAAAATATTTAATGCTACATCCTTCAATTTTACTTCTCCCCCCATGTTTTGAGAAGGCATATTTAAAAGGACTGATGGAGTATGAAGAAAACAAAAAGGATAACAAAGGAAGATGAAATCCTGAAATGTTAAGTCCGCAGATGGAAAGTTGGTATTTGAAATGGTTGTCCTTGCCTGCCTGTGGCCTCGCTGCCCATACTTCTGAGGCCTCAAGGACGGCTCCAGTCCCAGGTGGCCTTTTAAGAAGAAGCCTAATGATTTGGTACATTCTAAAAGAATGAGAATATGTTTTCATAGTTACTCTGACACTGAAGGGAACCCAGAAAAAACTCCCATAAAATACCCCAGTTGCATAAAAGGATACTCCCAACATTAAGAATTAACTTAGGAAAAAATATTGAAAACTGAGGCTTCTTAGCCAAGCTTTAACTCTTATCAAATGAAATGAGTATTACTGCAGTGATTCTGAAATTGAGGGAGTCAGACAACAAAATTCCAACATCTGGCCCATGAGATTCTAGAAGGCCAGTACTTACGCTACATGGGTTGTTGGTCGTCTGAGCAGAGCTGTAGAAGGACCCCCACTGGGTGGCTCGCCTCTCATCCCGGGAAGGGGTGCTGTTCACAGGCAGGATGGCTGGGACCCCAGGGCCTGAGACCGCAGCACTGGCAGGCTGGCTGCTGGGGGCCACGAGGGCAAAAGCGTCGTCCAGGAGGGAGTGCATGGTCTGGCGTGCCTCCTCGATTGACGGTTGGGGCGGGATATACTGGGAGGCTGGGAAGGGCAGGCCTGGATACCTCCCCAGCTCAGCGGAGGATGGTGTTTGCACATCGGCTGGGAGGTCAGGATCGGACTACAGCAAGGCAAACAGCAAAGGGAATCAGGATCAGATGTGAGTTTGTGTGGTGACACAAAAATACAACCACAGGGCCAAAATGGAATTTAATAATTTTCACTGACATTGAGGAAAAAGTTTACAAGAATTTTTTAAATGACAGCTACAGGGTGGCAGTGGCAGTGGGAGCTTAAATCAGGATAAAAGAAAAAAGTGAAAACAGTCAACAATCATTTGGCCAGCAAAACCTAACCAACTGTCTGAAATGCATTTTAATATCTGCAACTAAGTATTTTTATTAAATGCCCCTAAACAACCAAAAAATGGCTCTCAGGGCCTTTTAAACTAAAATACCAAATCAACTTTCCACACATACCAAAAACTAAAGCAGTCTACTGACTATGGTAAGAAAAAGTGCCCTTCAGCCCCTCCCCCAGAAGAGTTCAAAGTCACCACCATATTGTACCTGTGTGTGTATAAACAACTTTAATACTTATTAAAACAACTGTTTATAATAGTAAATAGAGACTGTTGATTCAGAAACCACAGGTCTTTCAAATGGACCTACCCCTGGATAACATGAGTCACCCAGAAAGGTTTAAATTACATTCCATACATAGTGTCGAAGAAGTAGGGATATAAGTAACAATTAAGGTTTCTTAAAATCTTACTCCCTGATACTGCTTTATGAGCAAAATACTGTTGTAACATACAGGAAGTCAACTCTAAGAAACAAAAGAGAAACTGATGTAAGGGAGAGGCCTTCCTGGTGTCGGTGGTGCCAGAAGCATACCATCACAGTTAGTACTAGTGACTGAAAAGAGAAGAGGCTCTGCATGAGGGACTGGTGATCCTGAGCCTTCCATGAGGAAGGTGGGCACCTTCTATCTAGAATGCTTTGCTCATCCAGCTGGCCCAGTTTAGCTCAGCTGGTTGGATCACTCTACTCAAGAGGCTTTGTATTGATGTTTGGAACAATGACTCTTACAAAGAAAAATCTCTGTTCCACAGACACATCCTTACTCTCCGACAACTGCCTAAAATGTTTCCTCATGGAGCGCCTGGGTGGCTCAGTAGGTTCAGGAGCTGCCTTCAGCTCAGGTCACGATCACGGGGTCCTGGGATCAAGCCCCACATTAGGCTCCCTGCTCAACGGGGAGTCTGCTTCTCCCTCTCCCTCTGCTGCTCCCCCTGCTTGTACTCTTTCTCCATCAAATCAATAAATAAAATCTTTAAAAAAATAATGCAATAATAAAATGCTTCCTCATAATGAGGTCCCATCCAACAGATGATCCATTATTATTCAAGCCAGCACTGAATACTAAAGGGCAACAGTTAGTTAACTACAAATAGACAGAAAACCATACCATGGGCTGGCATACCACACATAGCCCGGAGACCTATTTTGCTTGGCCTGTGCAGTCTAAAAAAAATAAAGAGTCAATATTTCTGAAAACCTGAAAATTTCATACTAAAGCTCGGATTTCCAGATTCTCTTGGCAAACTCTGAAGCTGTGCCATCACCAGGGCCCGACTCCTCCACTGAAAGTACTGGCCTTGAGCTGAGGCTGCCCTCCTGAGATGGGGCTGGTGCACTTCCCCTCTAGCAGCGAGTGGGTATTCTCCCTGCCGTGGTCCTGGAAGTCTGTTTCCTTAAACCTGGGCTATCCCAGGAAAGGTTCTACTGACATCTGTCAGCTAGGGATTCTAAGTAAGGATTCGGGGCCCCAAAGGGGGATCTATGAAGGAGCCCTGGAAGAACTCTATGTTTCTTTCCCTGGGAGGTGGATATAAGGTCCGTGTGCAGGCCCTTCTCTCATTCTTGGTTTTCCTGGGGAATAGAGACGAAGACTACGGCCAGGAGTGTGTAACCAACTGAGCAGTTCATGGTGGAGCAAAAGAAAAAGTGTCTCTGTAAACACATGCCACTGATAAATGAGTCCTTCTAAAGACAGAAGTGATGTTCCTGGTGGTGGTTCCAGTAAATGACTAGGTAGCTGTTGTTCAAAAAGACAAAAAAGAAAGCAAGAAAGCAGTAACCAGCCCAAAATGGAGTCAGTCATTGCCCCCAGAGACCAAAGCAAGACTTCACTGCACTTTCAGCCTCTCCCAGGAATGTGACCTTTAACCAGTCAATCTGGAAATTCCTGACCAGTACTAGGGAGGTAATCTGCACAACAGACACTGCCCCCCCCCACTCCACCTTCCCCAAAGAAAGGTGACCTTGCCTGAAACAATCTACTCTTTGTTAGAAAATTTCCTTTCCTGGGGCGCCTGGGTGGCTCAGTTGGTTGAGCAACTGCCTTCGGCTCAGGTCATGATCCCGGAGTCCCAGGATCGAGTCCCGCATCGGGCTCCCTGCTCAGCGGGAAGCCTGCTTCTCCCTCTCTCACTCCCCCTGCTTGTGTTCCCTCTCTGG
>PITA01024972.1:0-18294 GCA_004023965.1 Spilogale gracilis
CTTCTCTTCTTCCCTCCCTCCCTCCCTCCCTCCCTTCCTTCCTTCCTTCCTTCCAACCAGCCCTAACCCCCTTAATCTCATATGTGACTGTGTTCAGACATGGGGTCTTTAAAGAGACGATTAAGTTAAAATGAGATCGTTAGAGGGGCCCTAATCCAGTCTGACCAGTGCCCTTACAAGAAGAAGTTCAGACAGAGACACAGCAGGAATGTGTGGGCACAAAGAGCAACAGGGCAGCCAAGGGCAAGCCAAGGAGAGAGGAAAGCAACGCAGCCTGCCCCCTGATGTTAGACTTCCAGCCGCCTGGTCGACGAGCAAATGAATTTCTGCTGTTTAACCCAGACGGTGTGATATTTTGTTCTGGCAGATCTAGCAGACTAATATACATCCCTATGTGCCAGGAGCGGGCCCCGGCAACAGTCGGTCAGGGTTCCCCGACGGTGGTGACGGAGTCGGCGAAATGAGGAGACCGGACTCGAAGAGTGGTGCGGGGATCTCCTGAAAACTGTGTCTTCAGGGTTCTTTGTTTAAAGCTTTTTAGTTACATCACTCTAGCTTTAGGCAAACAGTTGGTTCTGTCTGTCTTGCTCTCTCTGCTTCTGTCTCCCTTGCTCTCTGCTTCCCTGTTTCTGTCTCTGGCTTTATCTCTCTCTGTCTCTGTCTCTCTATCTCTTGCTCTCCGTCTCTTCGCTCTCTCTGCCTTTGCCTCTCTGTCTTTCTCTCTCAGTCTCTCTCGCTCTCTCTCTCTCCGTCTTTCTCGCTTTGTCTCTCTTGACTGTCATGGGTCCCAGTCTTTTATTATTCCCAAGTGAGGAAGTTGGGTGGTGCAGTTAAATCTTTAACTGCTTTTGCACCGGCCCTAGAGACAGGATTCGTATTGTTACTGCAGGGTGCAGAGTGATTGCTTAAACTCACAGAAGTTGAGACCATTGAGGCAGAGGGATGGAGGAATACAGATAAGAGATACAGAGATATGATCACCGGGAGGAGGATTAAATGGAACTATATGTCTTGGATAAGCACACGAAGAACAAATTGCCCCGGCCCACAGGGTACGTGGCTTTCCGGCTTCTAGGCGGAGAAAGCCCGGAGGGACTTTCATTCACATTCACGGGTAACTCCTCCAAAATTCCTGGTGGCTTGGGCATGGCGGGAGTGGCGATCACGCACCGTCCCCAACACCTATGCTTTAGATCTTTTTAAAAAAATAATGTATTTTATTTTATTTTTTCAGTGTTCCAAGATTCATCATCTATGCACCACACCCAGTGCTCCGCAATACGTTCCCTCCTTAATATCCACCACCAGGCTCACCTATCCCCTCCCCTCTCCCTTCTAAAACCCTCAGTTTGTTTCTCAGAGTCCACAGTCTCTCATGCTTTGTCTCCCTCTCTGATTTACCCCAGTTCACCTTTCCCTGCGCTTTAGATCTTAAGGCCACGTCCCCAGGACACACACCTGCCCGAAGCCCCAGAATGGACAATCTAACAGCCCTCATTACTGCTACAAGCAAATATCCTGCAGCTTTGAGCAAAGGTGCAAAGATGGGGACTGAGGCCTAGCTGGAGTAGAGAGGACAGGCAAAGAAATTTGAATAGGTAGATGGCAGTGAAAATTGTCAAGTATGAAGAAACAGTAGGGTTTTCGGAGGCCACCAAAGATTTTCAGAGTGCCATTGGGGGAAAAGCTTAGTCATGGAACTGTTACCTTTCCTTATTAGGAGGAGCTGTTAACATGGTTTGTTTTGTTTTGTTGTATTTTAATCCTCAATCCCACAGACCAAACAGAGCTCACGGCAGTAAACTTGGGCTGCCTTCAGCTGACTCAGTCCTTCACCTGGGAACAAAGGGCAGCCCCAAGGGCCTGGATTAGCATTTTCATTTTGCAGGTTGTGCAAACACCGTTTGTGTGCTAACTGCACCAGGGTATAAAGAGCCTGAGTGTGGGCCCATCCCTGTGCAGTGTAGCATACAAACAGGGGGAAATGAGGGTTTTGCCTGAGTCAGGTTAGGCTTGGGTCCCTGGTGGAGAAGGGGGACTTCATCTTTAACAGCATTCCCAAATGGGTAACAATGAAAGAAGAAAATTGAAGGAAGAGACACTTCGAGGAGACAAAATGGGACTCAAAAGCGAGGAATACATCGTTGGGAGCTAAAAAGAAAACAGGAATGCAGAGCTTTAGTGAAATTCAGTGTAACAAGGGAGGGAGTTGGCCAAAGTCACCTGATTAAAGCCAGAGCACAGGCTCCTGTTGGGGGGAAGAGGGAACAGAGGGGGGCTCAATTCATGGAAAGGGTTGTGAAAAAATGGCCCATTGTTTGTGACTACAGCTTTATCAGAGTCTTTGGGGTATGGAGGTAGGGTGGTAGGGAGGACAAAGGCTCTGCCGCTGGCCCAACGCCCTCCCACCGCACTCCCTGTAACCAGATTGTGGTTTCCTTGGTGTCAACAAGAAATGAGAGCTCCAAAACCCAAGTGCAGGTCAAGGTTCTGTTCTATGTGGCCCCAGGGCCATGTGGAAGCACCAGAAAATAATGCACAGACATAGAAGAGTGAGGAATGTAAACAGATGCAGACCCCCCAAAACCTCAAGTTCACTTTGAGTTCATGAACAAAATATGAGAAATACACGAAAAACTTAATGCCACGCAGGAGAATGGACACACTGAACAAAGGAACTTGCATTCCAGATACAAAAGCTTTATGAAACAGTGCATATGGCAAAACTCTAAAACAAGGATGTCCAGGATACTCAAAGAGTTGAAGGAGCACTGCCTTTGGTACAAGAGGATATAACAAAAACAGGCAGAAATTTAAAAAGGCAGATGGGAGGAAAAAATTGAAATCATGGGGTGCCTGGGTGGCTCAGATGGTTAAGCGACTGCCTTCAGCTCAGGTCATGATCCTGGAGATCTGGGATGGAGTCCCACATCGGGCTCCCTGCTCGGCGGGAAGCCTGCTTCTCCCTCTCTCACTCCCCCTGCTTGTGTTCCCTCTCTAGCTGTGTTTCTCTCTGTCAAATAAGTAAAATCTTTAAAAAAAAATTGAAATCATGGTGTCTGCTACACACAACCCAACGTATATTCTCAACAAACCTAGCAAAGAGGGGAAAAAAATGTTTATTTTCATTAGAAATCAGAACAAAGTAGACTAAACTTGAAAAATATTGGAACAAGTCAATATTGATATTAATGCAAGCATGCCAGAAAGCTATATGCTAATACATCTAAAAAGTCACGAAGTTGTTCACATCTTTTGACTCAAGATAATTTCACATTGAGGTGTTTATTCCATAGACACAACCAAACAAAAACAAATGGCAACAGGCACAAATGCTTTGTTACTTATGATGGCTGCTTCCTGAAAATGGTCTGAGTGTGTTTTATGAGAAGCACAGATTAATAAAATATGGTGCTCAAATGAGGGAAAGAATAGAGATTCATTAAAACAATTATGATGGTTGCATGAAAACATTTGAAAGTATTTACGATACACATGTTAAAGTTTAAAAATAAGTTTTGCAGGATGCCTGGGTGGCTCAGTCATTGAAGTGTCTGCCTTCGGCTGGGGTCATGGTCTCAGGGTCCTGGGATGGAGCCTCACATCAGGCTCTGCACTCAGTGGGAGTCTATTTGTTCCTCTCCCTTTCTCTCTGTGCTCTCCCTCTTTCTCTCTCAAATAAGTAAATAAAATCTTCTTTGAAAAAAATAGATTTTGCTTTCCAGCCATGGTGGAGTAACTCTGCGCAACCAATCATCCAGCCGTAAACAACCGTAACACAAGACAAAATAGATAAGCAACTGTTTGTTCAGTGTTGGACATTTAGTAGTGCAAGCGTGCCAGCCCTGGGAGAAGGGGCGCTTACAGGAAGAGCCCTATTATAACCCCAGCCCCTCCATGAGGACAATTTCCCAACCGTGACGCAGCAAGCTGGAGTCTAGACAGATCACAGAGTTCCTCTGATCCCAGGAGGCAAGAGTCGGAGAAGCTGAAGTGGTTGAAATCTGTAGGGCAGAGCATCAGACAGGAGGGAGCTAGGGTGATCATAGAATCACTGTTCTGGGCCCTTACAAGTCCTATGATGGGCGTTAGGCTGCACGTGTGCATGGTGAGAACCCAACATCTCTAGGTAGTGGCTACCAGGGGCTAAGAGCAGAATAAAGGTCCCCAAGATTGAGTCATTCTTGGGGAATATTAGAGTTCCAGGCCAGACAGACCCCACAAACAGTTAAAGAACAGGTAAGGTATATTGTGAAATTTTTAATGTGATTAAATTCAACAACTTGGAAGACTCCGCTCACCAAAACTAATTCATGAAGAAATAACCTATAAAAAGCCCTATAGCTATGAAAGTGGCTGTATTAGTCGTAAAATCTTTCTCACAAAGAAAACCCCTGGTCCATGGTGAATACTGTGAAATACTTTAAAAAGAGGTAATATCAACATTGCACAAACTCATTCAGAAAGGAGAGGAAGAGGAAACCTTTCCCCATTTGTGTTATGAGGCTCACTTTACACTGATTCCAAAACAAACAAAGACATTTCCAGAAAAGAAAAGTATAGATAAAGATCCCCTATAATTATAGATGCAAAAATATTCAAAAAAGTTAATAGATCCAATCACTGACTTGTACAAGGAGCGGGGAGTCTATTATATCATGACCAAGGGGGGTTCATCCTAGGAATTCAAATTTGATGTAATACTCAAAAAGATCCAACAGAGTAGCCACTGTGAAAAACAGCTTGGCAGTTTCTTAAAAACTTGAGCAGAGAGCTACTAGACAGCACAGCAATTCAATTCCTGGGTGTCTGCCTAAGGGAAAGGCACATGTTCACACAAAAATTTGCACATTAATGCTCATAGCAGCATTATTCACAAAAGCCAAAACAACTTAAATGTCCGTCAACTGGAGAGTGGATGAAATGGGTATATCCATATAATGGCATCCCACCAGCAACAGAAGGGACAAACTACTCACATGTGTTACATCAGAGAAAGAACCTTAAACCAGTACACGATGAGAAAGAAACCAGACACAAAAGACCATGTACTGTATGATTCCACGTATAATGGAAAGGTCTAGAAAAAGCAAATATGTAATGTAGATGAATGGTTGCCTGGGAACTGAGGTGGGTGGGGGACAGGGATTCATTGAAATGGGCATGAAGGATCTTAACTGGGGGAATGAAGGTGCTCTAACACTAATTCATCATGGTGGTTCCACCACGCAATAAAATACTAAACATCATTGAGTCATGTCCTTGAAAGGGATGAATGTTATGCAAGTTTAAAGTTACTTAGAACTTATTTTTAAAAATGAATGTAATTGGCTACATTAATAGAATGGAGAAAAACCATGTGGTTCTCTTAATAGATACAGAAAAAACATTTGGTAAGTTTCAACATCTACTCATAGTCTAAAATAAAAAATTTAAGAAATGGGGAAAACCAACTCTCAGAAATCTAAGAGTAGAAAAAGCAAACATCCTCAACCCTAATAAAAGGCATCCATGACACGTCACAGATAACATCAAATTTCATGGTCAGCTTAACTCCTGACTGCCTACTCTGGACCAGAAGCCTTAGCAATAACGTCGAAGTCAATTAACACATATTTTGTATGTTATATATATAACATACTATATTCTTACAATACAGTAAGAGAGATAAGATTTATTTTCCTCTTAAGAAAGGCATAAGGGGGGCGCCTGGGTGGCTCAGTTGGTTGAGCGACTGCCTTCGGCTCAGGTCATGATCCCGGAGACCCGGGATCGAGCCCCACATCCGGCTCCCTGCTCGGCGAGAGGCCTGCTTCTCCCTCTCTCACTCCTCCTGCTTGTGTTCCCTTTATCACTGTGTTTATCTCTGTCAAATAAATAAATAAAAATCTTAAAAAAAGAAAAACAAATGTTTGGAAAACAGTTTAGTAGTTCTCATAAATATATACTTACCATATATCCTAACAATTATACTTCTAGATATTTACCGAAGAAAGATGAAATATATATACACACATACTCAAAACAAACTACAACAACAAAAGCCTATCTATATATGTTCCTATCAGCTTTCTTCAGAAAAGCCAAAAACTGGAAACAACCCAAATGTCCAGCAGCTGGATAGACAAAGGGTAGTATAGCCCATATAATGGAATATCACTCAGCAATACAAAGGAATGGATTACTGACACACCTCTCAGCATAGATGAATCTCCAAATCATTATCTTGGGAGAAAGAAGTCAGTCAAGAAAGGGTACATGCTGAGTGGCTGCTGCATTCACAAGTTCTCAAAACAGGTGCAATGAGTCTCTAGAGATGAAATCAGATGAGTGGTCACCGGGAACTGTTGGCAGAGATGAAATTGACTAGAATGCATACAAGGGAAACTTTTGGGGTGCTGGAAGCGCTTTTACCTCAATTGAAATGGGGGGTTACATGGTGTATGCCTTTGTCAAATTCATCAAGCTGTATATATATATATATATATATATATATCTCATGTAGATTATATCCCAATAAGGTTGATTAGAAAATAGATTTTATCTTGAGTTTTTGTTTCCTTAAAGACCCAAAAATATACATCATCGATATCTCAGATGTTACTTATATGAACAACGGAAGATAATAAGAATGGGAGTGGAGAGAGGCAGGGCCTAGACCATGACCTTGGAGGGTTTTGTGAGTCCTGCTGAGGCATCTGGACTCCATCCTATGTTAAAGGCAGTGGGATGATAGTAAAGTTTTATGGGTTCTTTTTGAAATGTTCCACTTGTATTATTGCCATGATTTTTCAGGGAAATGTATTTATTTTTAAATATAGGCCATGGACACTGAAGCTGACATAGTCTACTGGAGAGGTCTGATATTTATACCTTCGATGGATTAGCAGGTCATCCAAACAAGTCTGTTCATCAGTATGTATTGATAAGGGTGTTTAATGTATAGTACCTAATTTTATTTACACAACGGTACTAAAACATATGCATATTATACCAGCTCTTACTACCTAACAAACCACCCCAAAATAGTAGAAAACAAAAACAAAAACAAAAAAACAACCCACTTATTTAACTCCCTGTTCTGCATGTGGACAGATTGGGCTGGGCTCAGATGGAAGCCTTCTGGCCTCATCTGGGCTCACTTACGCCTCTGTGCTTAGCTGCCAACAGACTGGAGGCTGGCTGATCTAAATGGCCTCTCCCAGAGTGGCTCCTTTATGCTCCACATGCCTCTCCTCCTCCTCCACTAAGCCTTCCCGTATTTTCTCCCTGTGCAGCTGTGCAGCATTCCAAGAGAGAGCATAAGTGTGCAAGGCTTCTTGAGCTTAGACTTGAAACTGGTACCCATCATTCTTTTAACCAAAGCAAAGTGATTTTTCTATGGTCACACAGTAAATGACAGGCTGTTAGGATCCAATTCCGGACTATTTACACAACAGAATGTGAATCAGCATCTTAAGGAACTTACAATATTTCATGCTGTTGAAACCTCCCTCTGTAATACAGAAATCAACAGATTGGAAAATAAAGGAACAAGAAGTTTATGAGCAGTAATGATTTCAAATGTAATCATTTATTTCCTGAGATCTTAACAGACAAGAATTTCACTTCCTTTTGATAGCATCAGTAAGAATATCCCTGCAAAATATTCCATTTGACCCTAAAAGTGTTCAGAACAAGGATCCCCACAATGTGCCACTTTGGCCTGCGGACTGTTATTAGCTGAAGTCTATCAAGAACCGGCAGACTCAAGAAAACTTTTACCTCTCCTGTAAACCACCTAAAAGAATTTAGAGAAAGGGCCTGGCCCAGCAAGAGAGCTATTACCAAGAGATAACTATTTTATCTGACTGATCTATCTATTCGGCAGGACAAACATCTAATTACCAAACATCTGGCCTTCCTACCATCTTTTGAAACACCCACTTAGAAACCCCAGGTCCCATCCCATCCTTAGCTCAAGATGGCATATAAATCTCAGTTACTTTCTTGTCCCTGGGTCTCATAATATCATCAGGCCCCTATGGTTATATAAATAAACTTGGTTTTCTCCTGTTAACCTATTTGATGTTGATTATTAGACCAGCCAAAGAATCTAGAAGGATAGAAAGAAAATGGTTTTCTCCCCAACAGCCTCATATTTCTTTATTCTTCAGAAAAAGAGGAACATAAAAACACCTATCCGTGTACCAAAAGCTCTTTAGGGTATAAGAGCTCAGATCCATGGATGCAACTACAATGTTTGTGAGGGGCCACAGTCTGTGGAAAGGGAAGGGAGAAAAGCCTTCTCTCTGTAACTAAGCTACCAGTTCCTGTGCAGCAATCTCGAGATTTGGGCAAGAGAACACATGGAAAATTCCCCATGATTAGAAACATTATCAGATTATTGCCCAAACAGGCTGGTCTGGAACTGGGCTAGATAAATGGACATTTGAGGTCAAATGCCAGCAGGGGAGGGAGCTCACTATTTCTGAGACCCCCAACAATGGGTTGGAGCAAAGGGAGAACAATGGGAGAACACAGCTCATGGAATGCTCTAAAGCCACTGGCTGGGGGTGGAGCGGCCAGGAAGTGGGACTAAACTGTGGGAAGTGGGAGCTGGAAATGTACACGTATACATTGACAAAGGGAGGAAGTGGCCATAGAGAAGCGGAAACAGAGCTGGGAGTTTTCCGCTATCAAGTTGCTTAGGTGTGAGAACTTGGGATAGTTATTTACTGTAGCACGCCCAAATTGGAATAGGTCAATCCTTCTGAGCACAATAAATGGAAGGGTACAGTGATCTTTAAACTTGTCCAGTCAGGGGACTCCCCTGGAGAGCTTATGCACAGTACACCTTCCTGGGCCACTGCCTGGAGATTCTGAGTATTGTCGGTCAAGGTGGGACCCGGGAATCTGTGTTTTTAACAAAAGCTGTGCATGGTCATGATGCTGAGACAGCATGGAATGTGACTGTGTAGCCATCCAGGGCTTTCTAACCTTGATCTCAGTGGGACACACATTGGAAATATTTGGGGTGGATGTGGGAAGGCACTGTTCTTGATGGAAAGCAACAGCCTCAGGCGTTCGGGCTCCTGACGGTTGGGGTGATCAGTATCTTCGTGCCCCTCTAATAGGTGTCATAGTCAAAATATGGAGTCATAATAAGGCGCAGTGTCTGATGCAGGAGGTTCCCTGCTTTGCCTGATCTGCCTTTACGCTGTGGGAGAGTCTGGAAGATTCAGGGAAGGATCTAGGGCAGCAGGATAAAGCAGAAGGCTTTGGAAGGCTTGGGGCCTTTGTTATTTGTCACCTTATAAGGAAGAAGTTCAACATTAATAACAGCACTGCCTGACATGCATTCGCCAAGCGCCATTTGAGAGATTTCAATGTTCCGGAAAGAGTTTGGCATGTGAAATCCCACCCAGGCACCAGCATTTACTAACTATGAGATGCTGGCCCTGTATCATTTCCTCATCAGCACAAGGAGGGTGACCCTGAGCCCACACTCGCAAAACTGTCACAAGCATCAAACACAGAGTGGCTCCTGGTACTTTTGTTCAGACCTAACCGGCTGCACAGGCACTGGCTCCTCTCCCCAATCACGAAAGTTAAAGATGCTGCAGGCACCTCAGTTCAATGTTGTCTGGGATTTTTCTTCTGTTTGTTTTTTCAAGTTGAAGGGGAGCAGAATTTGCAACCCGATCTATGCCTCTTTGGTGTAAGGACTGTTTTCAGCTGGTTATTTTCAAGAAACAGCAGATACAGGAGAAGCTCAGAAAACTGAGTAGAAATTAGCCTTTTGTGAGAGAAATGAGCATTCATAAAGGAAGTCTCTGTAAGGGTGTCTTCTCTGTACAAGGAAGATGAGGATGACGAAATCTCTAGAAACTCTTTACCAATGTGGAAGGTGACCACTTCAATTTGCATGGCAACCTTACCTTTGTGTATTTGAATTTTCCTGGTCACCTTCCATCACTGTTCCCTACAACATCTTATTTTGTCTTTAGTTAGAGACGGTATTTAACGTGATGGCTTACGGATGCCTGGTGGCTCAGTCGGTTAAGCCTCTGCCTTCGGCTCAAGTCATGATCCCAGGGTCCTGGGATGGAGCCCTTGCATCAGGCTCCCTGCTCAGCGGGGAGGCTGCTTCTCCCTCTGCTTTCTGCTCTCTCTCTCTCTCTCTCGGACAAATAAAAAAATTTAAAATCTTTTAAAAAATAAATTGATGGCTTAGGAGCACCTAGGAGGCTCAGTCAGTTAAGTTTCTGACTCTTGATATCCTCTCAGGTCATGATCTCAAGGTCATGAGATCAAGCCCTGTGTCGGGCTCTGCACTGGGTGTGGAGTCTGCGAATGATTCTCTCTCTCTCCTTTTCCTTCTTCCCTCACTCCATGCTCACACACACTCTCTCTCTCTTTCAAAAAAAAAAAAGAAGAAGAAAACGAAGAAGTGGTGACTTAGACCATTTTGGGGAGTAACTCAGTTTTCTTGGGTATTTCCCATGCAAAGAGGAGGGATACCTGTCAAAAAACTTCTGTTTCCCTCCCCCCCCTCCCGTTAATCTGTCTTTCATTTGAGGGGACCTCAAACAAGAACCTAGAGGAGAAGAGGGAAAATGACTTTTCCTTCTCCACAAAGTCAGGGAAATGTCCTGAGAGTTCCCGTGCAGACCCACAGTCTCTTATCTCCAGTGCCAAAGTCCAAAGAAACTGTGAATTCTAAAGGCTTCCCATATTTGGTGAAACAATCCGACCTTACCTGAACCCCTTTCTAGGAAAACCCTGATGTTAGGCTTTGCTCATATGGTAAATACTAGTGTTCCATTTTGAGGAGTTCTCCAACTCCCCGAGGGGCCTTACATAATGCATGAAATATGCAGTGTTTTCTTTCTAAAACCTGGAAAGTAAAGAATTCTGGAATAACTGATCCCAGCTGTTTTTATTCACAAAACTTCTGGCACCAAAAATGTGGGGTGTTTTTCCTCACACCAACCAATTCCCCAACTCTCCAGATACCAAGTGGATGTCATACAACCCAATCATGACTCCAGCTAACCAAAATCAGCCTCACATCCACAAGTTTAAGGGCCAGTCCCATAAGACGACTCCTTCAGATACTAGTCACAAGTATTGGGAACCCAAGTAACCTACACTTCTCTCCATCTTGGCAACAAAACTGAGAGGTTCCCACAATGTCCCCTCCCTTTCAGGTTTGGTAGTTTTCTAGAACAGCTCACAAAACTCCACAAAACACATTACTGGTTTATTATAAAGGATACAAATGAACAACCACATGGAAATGTACATAGGGTGTGAGATCCAGAGGGGACCTGAGCATAGGAGTTTTTGTCTCCATGGAGTTCAGAGTTCACTACCCTCCTAACATGTACTTATGCTCTCCAACTTGGTAACTCCCCAAACTCCATCATTTAGAGGGTTCTGTGGAGGTTCCATTACATAGGCACAATTGATCAAATCATTGACTATTGGTGATTGAACTCAATCTCCAGGCTCTCTCACCTACCAGACATCTGAGGGTGAAGCTAAAAGGTCCAACCCTCCAATCACAGGGCTGGTTCCTCGGGCAACCAGCACCCATCCGGAGGCTACGTAGGGTCCCCCCAAGAGTCACTCCTTTAGCATAAACTCAGGTAAGTTTAGAAAGGGGCTTGTTATTTATAACAAGACACTCTTAGCACTGAGGAAATTCCAAGGGTATTAGAAGCTCTGTGTCAGGAACCGAGACAAAGACCAAATATATATTTCCTATTATGTCACATAGGGATTTCTGAGAAGGGACTGTAACCTGTCTTCCTCCCACCGTAAATATCCATTGATGGGAATTGGGTGTTCCCCTCTCTTGACTGTGAATAGTGCTGCTATGCATATTCATGTTTAAGTACTTATGTGAGCACCTCTCTTAGATTCTTTTAGGTATACACCCAGAAGACTTGCAGGCTTACACGGGAATTCTATGTGTAACTTTTTCAGGGACCATTGGATTGGTTGCCACAGCAGCTGTATTGTTTTACTGCATCAGCAGCACGGGAAGGTCCACAGAACCCCCTAAATGATGGAGTTTGGGGAGTTAACAAGTTGGAGAGCATACATACGTGCCGAAATGGTGGTGAACTCTGAACTCCATGGAGACAAAATGGAACATCATTCATCCACACAAAGAATGAAGTACTACGACATTAAGCTTAGTGGAACAAGTCAGCCAGAGAAAGACAAATGCCATATGGTCTCATTTCTATGTAGAAGCTAGAACAAAAACAAAGCCAAACTCAGAGATACAGAGAATAGACTGGTGCTTGCCACAGGTGGGGAAGGAGTGGGAAGAGGTGTGCAAAATGGGGGAAGGGAGTCAAAAGCTACAAACCCCCAGGTATGAAGTCAAGTAAGTCCCAGGGATACAATGTACAGTGTGGTGACTATAGTTACTAACAGTGTAAAGCATATTTGAAACTTGTTAAAAGAGTAGATCTTAAAATTTCTCCTCACTGGTAGAGATGGGAGTTTGCATACACTTTCAAATGGCTGATTTACTGTGCATTTGACCCTAATTAAAAAAGGGGGAAGAAATGATCCTAGGCTGTCTTTATGAGAGAACAAAACCCCTATGAGTACTTGAGGTCACTCTTCTGGAACTGGTCATGGCCCCTCCGGGCCGCCCATCTCCTCCCTCCCATCTGATGAATGGGCTTAGAGTCCACAACACAGGACATATGTCTCTTCCTTAACGACCGGTCCCAAAGGTCTGCCTTCCCCTTCCCCAGTTCCATCCTCAGATATCTTCGTCTTTTCTGGAAGACGCCCTTCCCTCCATGAGTAAAAGAGAGCCACTTCCCCAGCACCTATTTTGGGAACCGGCCTGGAGCCTAGAAAAACAACCACCATATAGGGAGACATTCTCCTGTGAAAGCAGCCGACTCACCAGAGGTGGGAGGTGAACCTCCGCCCCAGGGCCTGAAGCACTGAGGAAACAGACGCTTCGAAGGTTGGCAGAGGCTGCTGTCCAGGTTTCCTGTAGCCTGGGAAGAGGCCGCAGTATCCCTGGCTTTGTCTCGACCTGGGTGTGTGGGGTTAGTCACCCCCTGGCTCGCTTTCCAGAGGAGAAAACTCTTTGACAATTGATTCCCAACCTGTTTTCCTGAAGAACTGCGGGGAAGGGGTTATTTTCAACCTCTCCTGGGAATGCAAGTGTTAGGTTTGATGGGGGAGAGGGCTGGAAGGACAAAACACGGTAATGTGGGAATGTCTGGGGGACGGGGTTGAGCTGGAGTTGGGGTAACTCACGGGTGACCTCGGGCAAACACTTTCGCTTCAAATTTAAATTGAGGGGTTCGCCTTAAACCAGAGAAAGTGAGAGAAATTAATCAAGTTCCATTGAGCGTAAGTCTGCAGTTCAACATAGGCAGTCATGTGTCTGAAACTAACGTGATTTCTGGAAAGAGCAACACCTCTGTGACCTAGTCTCCAGGTCACTTCAACTGAAGGCTGTCGGGGATCCATGTGGTCACAAAATAAAACATCAATGAGCAACAGAAGTTGACTTCTAGGCAATGTTATGTAGGGGCGCCTGGCGGGCTCAGTCAGTTACGCGCCTGCCTTGGGCTCAGGTCATGATCCCAGGGTCCTGGGATTGAGCCCGGCATCCAGCTCCCCACTGAACAGGGAATCCGCTTCTCCCTCTCCCTCTGCTCCTCTCCCCTCCTCGTGCTCTCTCTTTTCAAATAAATGAATAAAAAGATAATGTTAGGTAGTGAGAAAGGGAAAAAAAGACAATATTAATATTATGTAGTGAGACAAACACTGAAGTCCATCGGATCTGGGTTGGATTGCTAGTTTTACCGGGTACCAGTTGTGTGGCCTTACTTTCTCCATCTGTAAAATGGGACCCATATACACAGATAGCTGTTAGAATTGTAGATATGAGAAATCATGAATGCCACGTGTCTAGAATACAGTGGGCTGTCAATAAATAGTGGTTGTTATTTGTCTGGCAAGCCCCCCACCTTCTACTGAGGTGAGTTTTTTTCTAGAGACCGATCAGACCATTAGGTCCCTCATGCCTGGAGAGAGCCCCCCTCTGGACCTCCAGATGTGTCGGAAGTAGAGGATGAAGAAAAATTAAGACATCCCTTCTGGCACCTCTTCCCTCTACACTAAGGGGCAAAACATATATCATTATTAATTCCACCCCTAGGGATGTATTGAAAGGGAAAAAACTGGCAGAAAGTGAAAAGATCACTTACATAGGTATTTTTCAGGAAGCTGTTTATGAGACACAACAAAAACGTTTTCTACTAGAAGGCCTAGGAAGCATGACTCATTGATAGCGTGAAATATCTTGTTAAATAATCAATGTGGTATCTTGTAGAGAGATGAAAACATGTAAATAAAGTGATGTAAAATTTAAGAAATTGGTCTCACAATTACACACATATTAGAATAATAACTATTCAGCTTATAGACAGATAGTGGAAGGGATGACGGGGAAATGCAGACAGTTGACATGACGGGGGAAAGGCATTAGGATGCGATTTTTTTGATGCCATATAGTGATTTAATATCAAATATTCTTTTTAACTTTCTTTGTTCTTTTTTTTAAGATTTGTTTGTTTATTTGAGAGACAGAGCACAAGAGTGAGTGGGGGGAGAGGGAGGGAGAGAATCCCAGACTCCCTGCTGAGTGTGGAGCCCAATGCAGGGCTTGATGCAAGGACCCTGAGATCATAACCTGAGCCGAAATCAAGAGTCAGATGCTCAACTGACACCCAGGCACCCCTTTAATTATCTTATTTAATGATGTGATGGAGTAGATGATTTTTTTAAAGATTATTTATTTATTTATTTGACAGAGAGAGACACAGTGAGAGAGGGAACACAAGCAGTGGGAGTGAGAGAGGGAGAAGGAGGTTTCCTGCCGAGCAGAGAACCCCATGTGGGTCTCGATCCTGGAACATCGGGATCATGACCTGAGCCGAAGGCAGACGCTTAACAACTGAGCCACCCAGGCGCCCCGAATTGATGATTTCCAAGACTTCCTTCCTCTGTAGTGTTCTTTGGCCTCCTGCTTGAGCAAGTTGCATATAGATTTATCTCAACTTATATTTCCTCATCTGTAAAATTAGATAGTACTTTTCTAGTTTCAAATTCTGAGACCCATCTGTGTTCACTGAGGCTGCATAATAAATTACCCCAAAATTTAGCAGCTTCAGAAAACGAATACTTATTGTCTCATGCAGTTTTTGAGGGTCAGAGTCAGGAAGGGGCTCAGCTGGGTGGCTTGGGTCAGTGTCTCTCTGGAAGCTGCAGTCAAGCCGTTCGTCAAGCCTGCAGTCAACTGAAGGCTTGAGGAGGGCTGGAGAATTCCACTTGCAAGCTCACGCGCACATTGTCAGTGCCTTGCCACAGGGTGCTCTCTGTAGGGCTGCTCACAGCATGGTGGCTGGCTCCGTGTGGAGGGAGTGACTCAGGAGAGAGACCCCCAGACTGAAGCTGAGGGCTCCTACAGCCCGGTCTGGAAAGAAGCATGCCATCCCTCTGCCCCACGCTGCTGGTCATACAGAACAGCGCTGAGACTCTGGGAGGAAATGACTCAAGGGTGTGAACACCAAGAGGTAGGGCTCATCGGGGCCATTGAGGCCTGGGTACGGTGTCATAAGACAAAACTGCACCCTGCCCCCCACACTCCCACATAGGACATTACGTTACCCACCACGCTATACCTCGTAGGTGGCCAAGAAATCCTGATTGAAAATAAGTGAATACATGCTTTTCTGCATTTATCAAAGGCTTGTGCAAAGTAGAAACGGTATACAAGATGCCTGGTTTATCAAATGGAGCTCATGAAGAGGCAAACACTAGTGTTCTTCTCTATACAAAAGAAATTGCAGCTCACTGGATGAAAGGTCACAAGTTAATAAGGTAGCAGAGCCTGGGTCCAAACCCAGGCAGACCTATCTGACTCTTAAGCCCATTCTACTTTCATTCTTCACTATTTGTTGCTGAATTCACACACACACACACACACACACACACACACACACACACACACACACACACAATCTCTCTTTTAGGCCTAGGCTAGGATTAATTTCCTGGTAACTCAGGGCCAGAACTCTCAAAACCCACTGCACGTGTGGGAGCTGTCTATTAGATCTGTTTCCTGTATGCCTTCTCACCATCCTTACCTACAGCCAGAGATGTGCTGATAAACCAGCTCTGTGGGGAAAAAGTCATCCTGATTTGTAGCAGCTGCTGGTGGCCCTGATGTGACCGCAGCCACCTTCTCTTGATGTCACGGAGCACAGAGTTGAGAAGAAAAGTAACATACACGGCTGTGAGTCTATGGGAGCCAGCTCCAGCACATCAGCCCTTCCTCGAGTATACGAAACTTCCAGAAAGAACAGAGAATGGCTCTCAGCCCTGTTTGGACCTGTTAAAAGGTTTCTGCCTTTCAAGTTATTCCTCTCTGCCTCTTCCTCTATGAGCCATCTGGTCTGTGATGTGTATGTGGAGTTTGGAGCCTATAGTCAAGCTGGTTCTGAATTTGCCTCCCCTGAGCCTAGTCCACACCAGCGGCTCTGACCCAGGGCTTGAGTATGTATGACTTGGAAATACAGACCTATCCCTCGATCCTTCCCACAGCAGGTTTTAGATAAGACCACCACTGTCCAAGGTGGACTCTTCCTCAAATAGGTTCTAGATAAGACCGCTGATGTCCTAGCTGGACCCTTCCCGTAGCAGGTTCTAGACGAGTCTGCCAACGTCTTAGCTATCCCCATCTCTAGCCTCAGCCTCAATGGGAGCACCCCACCTTCTTCTGTGGGAGGTTGAGGGGGCGTTCATTAGTAGACATCCCAATATCAGGGCAGACGAGAGCACACAGCCACGCAGAATCCAAAAGAATGTACGAAGCTCACGAGCTTCATGCTGGCATTGAGTCTTACCTTCCACCTCAAACCCACAGGAGTGTGAGCATGGGGTATAAAGAGTACTTTTTCTTCCTATTCAACTCACCTTGCTCTCTGTCCTTAATGCACACGGGTCTCCCTGTGTTGCTACTTGGGCAACTCCACCAGGCGACCCCATCACAGACACTAAAGAATGGAACCCCTGTTCTCTTCCTTTGATCCCCTCACTCCCTTCTTCAGGGCTCTGGCTCTTTGAATCTCTGGTCAATCTTAGTGCCATTTGGTTCCAGTTTCAAGGGAGACAAATCTCTAAGATCTGTCAGTGGAACATCTGAAGGAAAGCCAGACCCAACATGAGTCTCCTCATGGGTGAGTCTTCTGCGAGTGCCATGACTCTTCCTTTGCTGGAAGAGTCCTTCCTCCAGGCTCATGACCGCGTGTCCCAGCCTGCACACCCAGCGGGTCTTGAGAAGATGGTGCAGTGATGCCATTCCTGGGGCTCAATCTATGCTGCTTACAATGTGGGCAGATTCTTCTGCTTTGTCATCAGCTTCCAAGAACATTCGTCTCTTTCCGAGGATCAACAAAGAGCTCCCAGAAGCAGTGCTTTGGAAACTGAATCAATTTAGACCAAAGCATTAGAGCTTAGACTTGGGCAGATTTGGGGAATGGACCAGACCCCAGCGGAGGAGACTGGACAGACTAGCACAGGAAGGTAGATGTCCTGGGATGGATGAAACAGGCAGAGGGCTAAGGAGAAAATACTGGGGGGGCGGGGGTCTATGTCCCCAGCCAAGCCCAATCGGCATCCTCATTATTTTAAAATGTGTCCAAGATTTTGTTTTAATCAGATACAGTGAGGTGACCAACACAGAGACAACTGCCTCAGAAGAATTGTTCATGACTTACAATCTCCAAGAGAGAGGGGCATACCAGTTGTGTCACCCGGGGCCATGGGGGGAAGCAGGGGGGTCAGTCAGGAGGCAGAAGTGAAGGGAGACCATGGACCTGAGCCTTCACTGTGGTTCTCTTGGGAGAGAAGGGGCGTGGCAGGATAGGTCCATTGAGTAAATTTAGGATTGGATATTTTGGATAATTTTGGCAGGCTCTGGGCTGCAGGGGTGGTCCCTGGAGGTTCAGACCCTGGCCCTAGGTGATTTCGGGCAGAGGGTAGATTGACTTGGTGTGTGAGTCTGATACAGCAGGTGGGTGGAGGTGTGGGCTTTCAACTCATTTGCTATCTTTAGGAATTAGCCAGGACTATGTTGGACCATCCCTCCAGGGTCCACAAGGCCCCAGGATGTCAAAGCATCATAAAATATAGAAAACAAAAAACATGATTGAGATGCTCATCCTGGCAGAGTCCTCTGTCTGAGGATCTGAGGTTCTA
>PITA01024973.1:0-25266 GCA_004023965.1 Spilogale gracilis
GAAGCTCCCTCCCCCAGGCTCATGTCATTCACACTCCCCAGGACGCCAAACCATTTGCCCAAAGACACTGTGATTTGGGTCCCAGCAGTGTCTCCTGTGTGATGACTGTGAGAGGGATGCTGGGCGGTAGAGCTAGGCTGAGGGAAAGACCAACAGAATAACATGCAACCATATAAGCATTGCAGACCATGGTCAATTCCAAGATGAAAGTTAGAAAGACTAGAGGAACACATCGTCCGCCTTCAGGAAATGCTCTACATGCTAATATTTCCAACAACAGTTTTGAGAACTGTCAGGCAGCAGGAAGGTGTCTCTAAAGTGGGGAATTAAGTACAGAGTCACATTCTTGGGGAAGGATAATATCGTTGTAGGAACATAGAGACCTCAATGAGCACATGCCTAGCAGGTGAGTCTGGGTACAGGGTGGGTCCAGTCTCACACCTTACACCCTAGGTCATGAGCCCACTGAGAAGTGGGCCCACATGTCAGGGACATATCATCTTTATTGCAAGAGCAATGGGACTAGAGAAAGAAGCTTGAACTTGAGGCCTAGATGCTCTGGGCAGACCCTACACCCTAACTTGGGTTTGCTTGTCTGGGGCGTAGGAACAGGTCAAGATGGGCTCCCTCCAGCCAGCAGACACACCCCAAAGGGAAGGGCAGGCTGCAGGGAATAGCCCTGATGTCACCACCCCTCTCCAACCCAAGAGAGGAACTTGTCCAGTAGATGCCAGACCCCCCTCCCCACCTCCTCAGGCAGAGAGCCCCTCCCAAGCGATGGGAGAGGTGGCAGGATTATTCCAGAGCCTTCTCTCCAGAGGAACAGAGTAGAGGTCTCCCCATGAACTCAGGATAACAAGAGCAGGGGGTCCCCTCCCTGGTGGGGGTGCAGCTGGCCATAGTGCTGTTGGCCACACGGAAGCTTAAGCCCATACCCTCCCCCTTCCTTCTCTCTCCCCAGGAACAATCACCTCTTCCTTTGATTTGATTTGATTTCCTAGACCCATCTCAGTTCCATCTGCTCATGTCTCAGTAATGCCTCTGGTGCCTCCTGCCTAGACCAGTGAGGCAGCCACCGGGGTGCTGCCCCATTCTGTCAGGGGCACCTCCCCCCCCCAGCCCACCCGGGTAGCACAGACCTGATCTCTTCTGTCCCCCGGTTTCTCATGGGCTTCAAGCTCCTGTCCTCACTCAGGGCTTCCTCACATGCTGTTCCCTTGGCCTGCACCACATTTCCAGCCCCCTTCACCTGCCCAAATCTGCCCATCCTTCAAGTCTGCACTTCAGTGCCACTTCTCCCAGGGACACTTTCTCCCACCCTGATTAGGTATGAAGTCCCACCATCCTGTAGCTTGTAGCCTGTGCCCAACATTTAAAGATTTCATTGTAGTGTTCCTGAAAGGCGCAGGCGGTTTCTGCCTTGTTGAGCACAATACAGAAAGCTATTTTGTGAATGAATGAGGTGGGGGGGCTGGCGCGGGGAGGAGGTGGCTCTGACAGGTGATCTTAAGAGGACCCTGACGGCACCTGGGTGGCTCAGTCGGTTAGGTGTACGACTCCTGATTTTGCTTTGGGTTATGGTGTCAGGGTTGCAGGACTGAGCCCCATGTTGGGCTCCATACTGGGTGTGGAGCCCACTTAGGATTCTCTCTCCCTCTCTTTCTGCCCCTTCCCTGCTCCTTTGCTTGCACACTCTCTCTCTCTCAAAAAAAAAAAAAAAAAGAAAGAAAGAGAGAGAGAGAGAGAGAGAAAGAGAGAGGGAGAGAGAGAGAGAAGAGGACCCTTGATTCCACCATACAATGGCTCTGCCCTCTCTACAGCCCCAACCCAAGGATGGGCCTTTCTTGCCTACCCACCTTGGCCTGCTGACCCCTGAGTTGCTTTTGGCCCACACCTGGGCAGCAGTCCCTTTCCAAAAGGACCTATTCCCCATGTTCACAGACGCTCCTTCCATATTTAGGGTTGTGGTTTGTTGTTTTTTTTTTTTTTTAAGATTTATTTATTTGTTTGTTTATTTATTTATTTATTTTTCTAAGATTTTATTTATTTATTTGACAGAGAGACCACAAGTAGGCAGAGAGAGAGAAGGAAGCAGGCTCCCTGCCAAGCAGAGAGCCCAATGCGGGCCTCGATCCCAGGACCCTGAGATCATGACCTGAGCTGAAGGCAGAGGCCTTAACCCACTGAGCCACCCAGGCACCTATTTATTTATTTTAAAAAGAGAGAAAGGGAGCATGCCTGGGGAAGGAGAGGTCTAGGAGAGGGCTGAGGGGCAGAGGGAGAGAGAATCTCAGGCAGACTCCTCACTGAGCACAGAGCCTGACGGGGACTTGATCCCTCCCACACCTCCCTCCGGCCCTGAGAGCATGACATGAGCTGAAATCAAGAGTGGGATGCTTAGCTGACTGAGCCCCTTATCTTTAGTTGTTCTTATGGTGAGAAGAATCTTCCTTCCTGTGACCCAGGTCTTGCCCTTTGGATTTCTAGAGAATAACCCCTTTTCTGCTTTCATGACATCTGACAGATATCTGGAGGCAGTTGTCCCCACTCCCCAGGTCTGCTCTCAGAGCTCTCAGGTGTGGCTGAAGTGTTCCTCACCTGGGGGCCTGTGCCAGCTGCTCTCACCCTTGGTGCCCACTGGGAGAGTCGGAGGGAGGTGCTGCCTGGTGTCACAGACAGGCTTCAGGGCTCCCGGCGCTCCACTGGAAGGTGGGCTCCGCTAGGCAGTTGTGGGAAGAGGCCCATGGTTCTCTGAGCCTTAGTGTCCCTTCTGTAAGGTGGGACTTGATGCCCCTTCTGGAAAGATGCAATGGAATGCCAAGTACTGAGCACTCAGCTCCACAGCACAGTGCCCCTCGTCGGCCTGTGGGTTAAAATGTGGTGCTCAGTGTTGGCCTCTGCACCACGGCGGCCATGCATCGTCCACGGAGCCTATGACCATGTCCCCCTGGTTCCAGGCCCAGCTTCCATTGTTGCCGCCCTTACACTGTGGGCTCATAAAGGCCCCCCTGGGCCTTTCCTCCCCTCGGTTGAGAACGCCACTCTCCCTGCTCCCACATGTTGAACTTGGATGCAGAGTTAACTGCTGAGCTAGAGCCCCACCTGTCCAGACCCCCCGCCCTGCCCCCAACAGTCCCAGGCCTCACTCTTCTTCAGCAGTCCCCCGAGACTACAGAGCAGCTCCCACGGGGCAGAGAAGAGCCAAGCAGACCCGGGCAGAAGAATAGCAACCAGTGTTGACTGAGCGCTTATTGCAGGTTTTCGGAGCTGTTTTAAGAACCTGTCATGGTTTTGCTGATTTATCCTCACCGCGAGACTATGGGGAAATGTTAGTGTTATCACCGTCATTTTAAAGATGAGAAATGGAAACACAGAGAGATTGAGGAACTTCCCAGTGGTTAGTGCAAGAGTTCCAGTTGGGGTCTGTCTACCACATCCAGCCCCCAGAGGTGTGCAGTGACCCAGGCCAGATGGGCCCTCAAAGACACAAAGCAGCCAGCCCTTCCTATAGGCCCAGGCCAGCCCCTGGTACCCCAGCACCTAGACCCACGGTCAAAGGCTAGTTGTGCTGGTGCTCAAAGCTCACACCACTCATTTACATTCTTTGCTGGGGGTCTAGGGCTTTAGAGTTTGTGATCCCCAAAATGGAAAGGTGGGGGCGGTGGCAAATTGGAGAAGTCCTGCCACTTTGAAAAGGGACAGCCCCTCCCTAACGCCATCTGATTGTGTCCGAGTATACTGGTGGGCTTGATTTGCCAGATTTCCTGGTGTTTTTGTTTTTTTTTTAAGATTGTATTTATTTTTTTGATAGAGAGAAACACAGCCAGAGAGGGAACACAAGCAGGGGGAGTGAGAGAGGGAGAAGCAGGCTTCCCGCCGAGCAGGGAGCCCGATGTGGGACTCGATCCTGGGTCTCCGGGATCATGACCTGAGCCGAAGGCAGTCACTCAACCAACTGAGCCACCCAGGCACCCCCAGATTTCCAGGTTTTTAAGAGATTCTAGAAATCTGGCTTTTTATGTAAAATCTCTCGATTTCTGAGATTTTAAAAAGTGTTTAAGAAAGACACTGTGTGCAGCTTCCTCCTGAGGCTCTTCTCACGCCATCGCGCCCCACCAGTCACGTCTTCCAGCCCTCAGGCGCAGAGCCTTAAATCAGCACTGCTAACCAGGAGGACTCGAGGGTCCCAGGCACCGTTGGACCCCCGGTGGAGAAACACCACATTGAGTTGGTGTCACTTTAAGCAGTCTCTTGTCATCAAGGAATTTTAAATAGAATGCAGAGTCTTGTTAAAAACTTGAGCGTCCTCCCCGAGGTAGAAACAGGGGTCCCGGTGATACACTGCTAATGGGAAGGACCGGAGGTAGAATGCCTCTCAAAGCTTGAGTTTTAGACCCAGAACAGAGGCTTGGGAGGGAATTCAGGAAGCTCTTGACAATCAAGGGTGGGAGTCGACAAGAGAGGGGTGAGGGGCGGGCAGTTCGATGATGAGCTTAGAACCACAGTGACCTTGAGATCAGAACACGATGGTCTGCGCCCCATCTTTGACACTAGTTCCCTGTCTGGCTCTGAGTCAATCATTAACCTCGTGTTCCTCATCTTTAAAATGGGTATAGTAATATTCAGCCCTTTAACTCCCTGGGATGTTCAAAGAACCAAATGAAAGAGTGCACACTGCCCTGCTTTGAAGGCTATGGAAGCTCCGAAACGATGTATGTGTGAATTTGGAGGTGTTCGACAGAGCCTCTCCCAATATCTTGAGTGTGACACATGAATGTGGGCTGGATGTAGTAATGTGTGGGTAAATATTTAACAACTGGCTCTTGACAGGGTGGGAAGGGGGAGCTGAAATCTGATTTGTATTATTTGCCAATTTCCATGGTATAAATACTCCCTACCACGGCTGACTTTAAACCACCAGCGTGACACTCCAGCTCATCCCTGCGTGTTCCTACAATTGAGTAAATTTGCTGCCAATTGAGGGCTCAGCCCAAAGGTTGTGGATTGTCTGTCTGGAGAGAGGGCCCTGTCCGTCTGTCCTTTTCCAGTGTGGTCAGCATGGACCTGAATGAAGGGAGACGGTCATGCTCGTGGACCTATGAATGACTCGCAGCTGGGAAGAATGGAAAATGTATTAGATAACTGAGTTGAGATTCAGAGGATCTCGAGTTGGAATAACAGGGCTCATTCCTACAAGATTCTATCAATAGGAATAAACTCTATGTTACCTGTTCTTGAATCCAAATAGGCAACATTAGAAGTAGGGGATGGGAAACACTTTTCGGCACAATCAGAGTAGAAAGAGAATCGAGGTTTTATTTTTATTTTATTTATTTTTTAAAGATTTTGTTTATTTGACAGAGAGAAACACAGCCAGAGAGGGGACAAAGCAGGGGGAGTGAGAGAGGGAGAAGCAGGCTTCCCACCGAGCAGGGAGCCCGATGCGGGGCTCGATCCCTGGTCTCCGGAATCATGACCTGAGCCGAAGGCAGTCGCTTAACCAATGGAGCCACCCAGACGCCCCGAGAATTGAGGTTTTAACAGACAGGGAGTTCAATCGAAGTCCAAAGTGGGAATGGGTGCTTACCAAGGAGCGATGCGCTACTAAGAGCGATGGCTTCGTCCAGGCCTCTAGGACTCCCTGAGGATTCCCGCGTGTGTCCCCTTCGTACTGTTTTACTATTCACAGTAAGCCGGTGAGTACTGAAGTGGCGTTGTACCCATTTTAAATATAAACAGATTGAGGCGAAGAGAAGCTGAAACAACGTGGCCCTCTGTACTCCCGGCAGTCGGTGGTGGCAGAAAGACTCAAGTTCCGGAGGTCTGCCCCAGGCCTGGCCTTACACTGCGCTCATAAGCACGTGGTTGTCAGCGCCGTGTTTTTTTGGTGGCGGACCAAATCCAGGCAGACGAGGGGATGAGAGGGGAGAGGCAGGAGGCCCTGGATGGGCAGGCCGGTCCCAGGAAGACCACCACAGGAGGAGGGAAAGCAGTGCTGGTGGGGCGGATGAGTCTCCTAGGGCTGCCTTCCCAAAGGAGCCGGCTGGGGGCCTTCAAGCCGGAAATGTATTTTCTGGAGGCAGGCTGCCGGAGAATAAGGTGTGGGCAGGGGGCTGGGTTCCTTCTGAAGTCCCTTGTGGGGACAGATCTGTCCCGGGCCTTGTTCCTTGACTTGCTGACAGCTGTCTTCCCCTGCCCCTGTGTCCTAAATTTCCCCTAACTTAGGACACCGGTCATAGTGGGTTAGGGGTAGCCTACTGACCTCATTTTAACTGGGTTACCTTTGTGAAGACCCCAACTCCAAGTATCAATGCCACTTTCCGGGCTCAAGGAAGCTTGCAGGGGTTGGGGTAGGACCAGACTCCACCTGGGCTCCCAGAGCGACCAGAATTAGCCACTATGAATAAGTGCCCGGCTGAGCCCTCTGAGGTGCCCTCCATGGTATTTGTGACGGTCGCACCGCAGAGGCCTCTCAGGGCTCCCTGTTTTCAGCAGTCTCCTAGCTGGGCGCTGTTGGGCGGTAGGATCGCCAGGACCAGAGATGAGACGGGGTGGTGACAGCCACGCCCACAGGGTCAGACGGCTCAGCATGGGGAGCTGGTAACACGGGCGACTGCTAAGCGTCTCCTCTGTGCCAGGCCCTGTGTCCAGTTCTGCACATGCGCAACTTTGCTTTAAGCCTCACATCTACCTGCGAGTCAGCTGTAGGGCGCCCTGTCTTGACAGGGAAGACAAGGCTCGGATGGGTGAAGTGACTTGTGCAAAGTTAGGAGCTGAGTGTGGACCCGGGACATCAGACTCTAAATCAGCAGTCCACCACCCAGGGCAACCGCACCCGCCAGCAAAAAAGACAACGTTGGCATATATCTTCGCTTGTTGCACTGGAGGGTGGGGGGCATGCTGGTAGGATTTCCTGGCTAGAGGCCAGGGGTGCTGCCGACATCTCAGGATATGGGAGACAGCCCCCACAATAAAGAATTATCCAGCCCACGATGCCAGGTGTGCTAAGGTTGGGCAGTCCTGTTCTGGAGCCGGCACACTGTCAGTGCCCGCACAGACCCTCCCTAGGGCAGTGGGCTCAGGGCCTGGCAGAGACAGGACCCCAGAAGAACTGGAGTGATGGGTAGGGCAGTAAGGCCTCATTGTCAAAGCCCTGTCTTAAGACAGACTAGGCTGCAAAGGCCAAAGCAAAGGCCCGGATCTGGGAGCAAGGGCAGAGGGTCAGGGCTAGCTGAGGGGCTACCTGGAGGGGACTCGTTGTTGGGGGGGGGGCACCAGCTAGCTTTTATTACAGAGGATCAGAGAACCAGGGGCTGTGCACCATGTAGGTCCTGAGAGCATCCTCCTCCTTGGTGAGTCTTAATGAGGCTTCTCCACCATTGCCACAGCTCTTTGAGCCCAGGAGTAAAGAGAGTATGCTGTGTGAGGACACGGGAGAGGCTGAGCCCGGCTTTGATTGTGAGATCCTTGATCACAGACCAGCCCCAAACACCATCTCCTCTCGATGCCGTGCACTTTGGGCCCTATTTCCCCAAGAAACCTGCGGTCCCCTGCTCGCAGATGGAACCTTCCACCTTTGGCTCAGTCACTTTCATCCTTCCTAGGCCAAGTCAGGCCTGAGTTCTCCAGGTCCCCGGCCACCAAGCAGCACCGGGAAAGCAGGACAAGGTGGTTCTGGGGCAGGCCCAGAGCACCACCTGCTTCTGGCCTATGCTGGGACCACGTGTTCCCAAAGGAGGCATGCGCTGAGGTGGCTAGGAGGAAGTGCTTTGGAAGCTTCTGTTCTCAGTGCAGTGAGAAGCAAGGGGGTCAGCTGGGGAAGGGGAGGGGGAGCAGATAAGGAAACTCGTATAGGGAGCACTGCGGGAAAGGGGGGGCATGGAGGAGGGACAGTGGGAGAGCTGGGCAGCATGAGGCCAGTTGAAGTGGGTGTTCCTGAACAGGGAGACCCCATCCGGGGGCTTATGTGTGTCTCTCCAGCCACATTCAGGTGCCGGGTACAGGGCAGGAGTTAGTGAAGCTGGGTTAACTCATAAGTAAGAGAGTCAAGAGTATATGCAAAGGAGGTGAAATGGTGAACTTGATGTTATGTTATGTATGATGTATGTTTTATCCAAAATTTTTTTTAAAAACCTATGTAACTGTGCAGTTGTGATGTGGACCGTGAGTCAGAGAAATGGACAAGAAGGTTCCAGTGGAGTCACAGGCTTTGGAGATCAGGGAACAGGACAGAGGGAAGGACAGGAGGTGGTGGTCAGAGTAAGCCGGGGACCGCGAGACCTGAGGTGTGGCAAGGGCCATCCATGAAGATCCCGAAAAGCAGCAGCGAGAAGAGGACAGGCGCCAGTGCCAAGGCGAGTGGCGGGTGTGCTCTGAGGAAGATGCTGGCGGCCTGTGGCTGTGTCGGGGGCAGCGGTTTCTGGAGGGCTTCTCTCACAAGAAGGCAAAAGGGCCGTTCCCAGAAGGGGCCAAGCGGATTGGAGATTTTGTCTATGACAGAGCATACAGTAGAAGGGTTTAGGTTGGGAGATGGGAGAAGGGGCCCACAGAGCTTTACAGAGCTAGGGGTACAGCCGAGGGGAGCCTGGGGCCTTCTGTGGGGCTGGGAGGAAGGTGCACTCAAGGCTGACGGGGGCTGGGGGGGCAGGGCGCTCTCGGCCCCCACCCGCGCCGTGCAAGTGGGCAGGGCAGGGCCCACCCGTGACCCCTCCCACAGTGAGGGTGCCTGGGAGGCAGGTCACTGTTGCTTCACTCAGGTGACATCCCAGACCTCAGAATGTGGTGTTTGACAGAAACCCCTCTGACCACGTGGTCAGAGCAGTAGCTGAGACCTCACAAGCTTCTCAAGGGTGAGGGGCGGGACAGTAAGTCACCAGGAGACTGTCCCGATGCTGGTCATGAGGGAGCACTGAGCTATGGGGGAGAGAGGAGGTGCTGGGATGGGGTTCCTTTCTGCCAAGAGAAAGGAGGGCTGGGGCCTGACAGCCATGGGGTGCACGCTGGGCAGGAGAGATGGCTTCAGCCAGACTGAGGGCATTGTGGGATGGGTGCGTTTCCTAGGCCCTGGCTCGGGGGCAGCTAGGAGGCTGGTGGAGGGAGGGAGGTGGTGAGGAGAGGTTTGCTGCTTCTTGGAGTCTTGACAGCATCTGAGTCCTGAGGCCAGGGATCCCTTGTTTTTGCCCCTGCAGCTAGCTAGACAGGCCCGTGTCATCCAGAGGGGGACGGATGGGGAGCAAGGATGGTTCCAGGGCCATATCCCAGCCCCTGCACCAGGCAGCACCTACCTCCTAGGCTGCAGGACGGGAACTGGGGCACTTAGCACCCACCTCAGGATCCCATATAAACACTTCCCCACAGATCAACCCATCTGGGCCAAAATGGGGAGCAGGCCAGAGTGGCTCATTTTTTGCTCAGCGCTGTAAGCTGTTGGGCGTGGACCGCTACAAGGAAGAGAGAGTGCAAAGCTGCTACAGATCCAAAATATGCCTCCCCTGAGGCCCTCAGGGACCAGCCGTTCAACACGCTGATGTTTGCAGTTACGGTGTGTATGTGAGCTGGAGGTGAGGGGCAGGGAGGGGGCACCGAGCACCTGAGCAGACTGAAGAGCCCCACACAGAACAAGAGAGGAAGGATTAACTCATTCCACTAGCCTTTTACCATACATCTGCTTACTGAGCAGGACGCTGGGGACCCCAAGGCAAGGCCTTGCCCTGCTCCCAGGAGGCTGACTGCGCAGTGGTGAAGGCTCACAGGAAGTGTGAGTGACAAGGACCAGGCTTCACTTCGGGTTCGCAGCACCCTTAAACAGTGTGGACCGATCTCTCTGTCTCCCTCTCTTCTCACCTCATCTGCCTTATGGAATCCTTGGATTTCAGGGCAGGAAGGCCCTAGGAATTATCAGGCTACCCGCTTCCCTTTACCTCTGAGAAAGCTGAGGGGCAGGGAAATGCAGCGACTGGCCCAAGGTCATACAATTATTTTGGTGTCCTAGTTTATCTTTGTGTTTTGCTTCTTTCTCTCATATTTGTCTTTCTTGTGTGTATTTGCAAAACTGACACAGAAAGGCGAAGTCACACAAAGAGACGGACGGGCCGGGCTAGTGGCAGAGGGCGCCCAGGCACAGAGACGTTTTTGCACAAAGCGTCTGGCTGGGAAGAGTAGTGGAGGGAGCCAGGAGGATGTCCCAAGCCTCCCAGTGTCCTGTCCACTGGCTGGAGGAAGGGTGGGGGGGAGAGGTGCAGACTCCCCTCCACCCACCTCTGGAGACTGGGCCTGGCCCCAAGGTCTAACTGGGGTTCCCTGGGGGCCTGGGATTTAGGCCAGGTGGATAGGCCCGGTCAGAGCTGCTTTGGGACCCCTGGCATGCCCTGGGGTTTAGTGACCAGAAGAGAAGTTGGGGGCTGAGTTTAGGGATGGGCCAGAACATGGAAATCAGAGGTCCCTGGCCTGAGAGCTCCAGGTGGTCTCACTGTCTCTCTGTGTCTCTGTCTCTGTCTCTGTCTCTCTCTCTCTCTCACACACACACACACTGACGCCCCAATCAGTGAGGGTGATTTCATTTCGCTAAGGCAAGCTTTATTGCTGGGGGTATTCGGAAAAGGGGGCAGCGGAAAGAGGTCTCTCTCTTCAGTCTGGTTTCCTTTGTTCCTCCCTCGCCGCCCTCCCTCTCCCCTTCCCAGCTTCCCTCCTCTCCTCCTAGTCTCCTTCTTCCATTCTCCCTCCCTTTCCCCTGCCCTCCCCTCCCCCAGAGCGGGGTCCCCGTTACGGGACCTCCACCGAAGGCGGGGAGTCGGGGGGAGCGCGGGCTCCGGCCTCAGCCTCGATGGCCATCTTCCCGCAGGGAAGGAGTTAAGCCTCTCCGCTGCATCCCTCCTCCCTCCTCCGCCTCCCCCGCCGCCACTGAGTCCTGCAGCTAGGCCCTGGGCTGACCTTCACCGGGAGGGAGGCCGCAGTGCGCATGCCCGGGCCGGCTCCCGTCCGGCTCCAGCCGCTGCCCCGGCCCCGGGCGGGCGAGGGCGAGGGTGGGCGGCCGCGGGCCGAGACGTGCCCCCCGAGCCCGGCCGCCCTCCACTCCCGCGCGGCGGTGCTCATGGGGGGGCGGGGGGACGCCGAGCCCGTCCCGCCGGCCGCGGCGCATCTCTCCCTGAGCGGGGAGAGGCGCTTTGCCATTTGGTGCTGGTGGTGCTTCGGAGGGAAGGAGAGATGGGGGGACGGCAGGGGGGACTCCGGCTCCGAGCCGCAGGGCGGCCGCCCTCTGCCCGGACACGCGCACGGTCGGCCCGGAGCACGGCCTGGGCCGGTCGGCCGGCCGGGGCTGAGGGCCCAGTTGGGCTGGGAGGAAGGTCCCCCGCCAGCTGGAAGCGGGGCTTTCCTTGGGCCTCCACCCCACCCCGGTCGGAGCCTGCGGCAGGGGCTCTGGCGCGCGCTCTTCTGGGCCTTTGTGAGGTGGGCGTCCTGGCTGGGGGCACCCACACCCCGCCTCTGCTCTCTGATCTGCAGGTCGCCCGCCCTGTGTGTGCACATCTAGGGCTGTCCCTTTAGAAACAACGTGGAGATGTGCCTACTGGTGCCTTGTCACTGGCACCTCGCGAGTGGGATGTGGAGATGGTGGAGATGAGTCAGTGAGTGCAAATCCATGGGGCTCCTTGTCCCTCTGGCCTTTGCATTGGTGTGTGTGTCTGAGGGGCGTGCAGGCGCTTTACGTGTATAAGGATGTCTGCCACCGAAGTGGCTGGGGGGTGATGATGGGGAGGCCCAGGAGGGAGTTAGCTGTGGTCTTAAGTGACACTCATCAGCTCCTTGGGGATCACCGGAGCCTTGGGTCAAATGAGGTCCTGCAAGCTCCTCCCTGCCAAAACCAGTCCCCTCACAAATTCAGGATATCCCCACTCTCCTTCGCAGCTCTTCCTTAAACTTAGCTGTCCACACTGGGGTGCCCATCCACCACCTTTGCTGTCTTCTTTACCCAAAAGGCCTCTCTGAGGGTTGAGAACTACAGTCTTTTGTCTGCTTAACGTCTGCCCCTGCCCCAGCCCCCCAGAACCTCCCAGGTCTGTGCTTTCACATGTCCATGCTCCCACAGTGGGTGAGGGTGCCTATGGTGACTCACACCTTCAGGTAAGTGGCAGAGTATGATCTCCATCCACTGGCCCACTGAACTTGGGTGATTGCAAGTGTTAGCAGGTGTTTGATCATAAGTCTCCATGTCTGAGCATGGGGTGGGATGGGGAGGATAGTGGGCCTTAAAGACCTGTTCCTGATGTCAGGGGGTTGCATTTGTGAAACCAAGCCTAACATCTCATATGCTGGCCAGGCAAGAGCCAACTCACAGCATAGCATAGATGGCAATGAGTATTCAAAGAAGAGAAAGGTTGGTGCACAGGAGTGGAATCGGGGAAGGCTTCCTGGAGGAGGTGGGCCCACACTAGGCTTTAAAGGATGAATGTGATCTGGATAGGCAGATGAGCAGTAGTAGAGGGATTCCAGGCAAAAGAATAGTGGGAGCAGAGGCTTAGACATGGGAATGAGTGAGGGGTTTTGGAGGTTAACAGACTGGAGAGGCTACCTCCCCCAGGTCACCAGTAGCCACCTTTCATGACCTGTGGCAACCACCCACCCGTTACCACCCTGTCAGGACCCAGTTTTTGCATGGGCAAGTCAAGGGGGAAGCTGGGTAGAGATTTGGTAGAAAAGGGACCTCTGGGTTCCTTGCTAAGCCAGCAGAAAAAGAGGGTTATCCTGGGCCACTCTGGTCTTTCAGAGGACTAGCAATGGGCACCCACCTGGACGGTGACAGCCGGGAGCACGGTTAGGGCCTGGGAAAATCAGGCTGCAGGCAAAAGTACTCTTGGGCAGAACACTACCTTGGTTCTTCTTCTGACCTCTGAAGGCATTCTAAAGGGCATGAGGGTCCGGATCCCCCGGTACAATTCTGGGTGTTTAAGGCGTAACTGCCCATAAGTTTCCCAACACATTCCCCCAGGTGTTGCCCCACCCTCACCTGGATGCTGACAGCGAAGCCCCAGGAGGCCCACGTAAACTTGACCCACTCTGTCCCAAAGCCCTTTCGCTCTTGGTCCTGAAGGAGAGAGGAGAGGGGTGTGGCCTTTGGGGGCCTGGGTGGCGCTAGGGAGCCCAGCCTGGGGAATCTCAGGATTTGCCCCTCCTGTTTCCTGTCCCTCCTTCACCCCAGGGAGTGCCAGTTCCCTCCACACTGCCTCCTCTGGAGCTCCCTCACAATCCCACACTTAGCCCTGCTTTCTTTGGGGTCTCGAGGCTGGACCTCCATACCCGGCAGTCCCAGCACCTCTGGGTCCCCTACCCCCCATGCCACGTTCCAAAGCCATGAGGCTCTGCTCGCCTCATTCCCCTTTCCCAGACACCCAAGCACCCACCCCAGCCCCTCGCCTTCCCTCACATCTTCTCTTCCTGTTCTCAGGAGTCGGATCCACCCCTCTTTTCCGAAATACTTCCCCTCCTGCCCTCACTTTCTCATAGAGAGACAAACAAAGACTCCCATACCCGAAATAGACTCCCAGGGAGCTGGAAGACACAGGCCGCGTCCGGCCCCACGCACTGGGCAGCGCGCACACGCAGCCCCGGCTCCTGTGGAGGGAGGCACACAGAGCAGGCATTCCTCCCCGCACGCACATAAACATCCACACCCACAGCCACGGAGCCGTGCCCACACAAGGGTGCAGACGCACATGGTGGGCGAGACAAGGGCACACACATCTGTGGACCTAAGGGAACACTGCCTCCCTGGGCACACCCACCCCTGCCGGCCTGGTGCAGGAGGAAGGCCTCCTGCCGGCTCCGGTTCCCCCACCCCCCCACCCCCGGATTCCTTCCAGCGAATGTTTCCCTACTTGGCCTGCCAGGTCTCTGGGGAAAGGGCCTCAGAAATGCAGCAGGAGCCACTTGGGGGACAGTTGGAACTGACTGTTCCCTGCCTGGCCCTGCCGGCGAATTCCCTAACCGAGAAGCTATTTGTGGCGAGAGCCGGGGTGCCCGGCGAGCCCCCCGCCACCTTCCCTCGCGTCCCCTCCCCGCGCCGCCTCCCCGCGGCCCTCGGGCGGCCTCGGGCTGCAGTGCCGCTGCCCAGCGCCCAGGAGCCTGGCTTGCCGGCGTGCCTCGCCGCTTATCTGCGCTGTTTGGACGGCGAGGGCTGGAAAGGCAGGCGTTTCTGTCCCCGCCGAGTCAACAGGCAGACCCCGGGCCGCCGGACTATTTCTGTCTTATCAGTGCAGGAATGCGGCAGCCGCGGCGGCGGCGGCAGCGGCGGCGGCGGCGGCGGCGGCGGGCGGGCGGCGGCGGCGTGGGCCGTGGGCCGTCAGGGCAGCCCTGAAGGGGCCCCCTCCCCACTCCGCTCGAGTAGAAGTGTGAGAGAGCCCAGCAGGACTCAGAGGGGAGAGTTGGAGGAAAAAAAAAGGCAGAAAAGGGAAAGAAAGAGGAAGAGAGAGAGAGAGTGAGAGGAGCCGCTGAGCCCACCCCGATGGCCGCGGACGAAGTTGCCGGAGGGGCGCGCAAAGCCACGAAAAGCAAACTTTTTGAGTTTCTGGTCCATGGGGTGGTGAGTGGGGGAAAGTTAGCGGGGGAGGGTGAGCGAGCTGGCTCGGGCTGAATGGAAGGATGATCGGGAGGGGCCGGGAGGGGGCTCCCGCTCTCCCACCCCTCTGGCAGGGGCGCCACGGGCCCGCGGCCCAGCCCCAGGACTGTGGCGGCGCCCTGGCACTGGAACACGTCGTCAGGCGGCGGGCCGGGGATGGGTGCCCAGGGAACGGGAGGCTTTGCATGGGTTCTTGTCAGGGGCTGGGGGTGGGACTTGGGGACTGTCTCCCCCAAGTGTGTTTGTGGGGGGGGGGGAATCCCCTCTGTACCAGACATGTTGTCTTCTGTTCTCTTCCTCGTGGGCCCAGGTGTTCCCCTGCCTCGGCGGTGGGGGCGGAGGACCCCGCATGGGGTGGGCTGGGTTGTCTGCTCATCTGCTGGGACAGTGTCTCTCTGACTGTGTCTTGGGGAGCAAGGGGCAGGTGACCCTGGAGGCGCTGTGAGCGGGAAGCTCTCTGGCTGAACAACCTCAGCATCCTGGCGGGAGGGCTCTGGGGTTTTGCTGGTGGCCTCAGCCATCAGGGTCAGAGAGAGACCCTCTCCAGGGACAGATCCCAAGTGAAGGGGTCTGAAGATCCTCTTGGCAGACTCAGCCACCAGAAGCTGATGTCTTTAAATCCTCAAAGGTGTGAAGGAAGGCCTGGATTCAGGGATGTGAGCCTAGAGGCCAAAGGGGCAGGGCAGCACCTTCCTGCCGGGAGCAGACTGGGAAGGCCCACAGGGAGCCTAAGGGAGCCCAGGGTGACCTGAGGGGATGGGACCTTGGGCTGAGGCAGCAGGAGCCAGGCTGGGAGGGGCATGGAGGGCAGCAGAATGGGAGAGGCAAGGGCTATAGGACTTGGAATGGCTACTGGGGTTGGAGCTGGGTGCAGAGGAGGCAGTCAAGTTGACTATGGCCAAATTTGGTTGTGACCCCACAGAAGGCACGTTCTTAGAGAGGCCAGAGTCCCTAGAATCTTGGTCCTTCTTTGGGGTGGTCCGGGTAGCTGGCACAGCCCTCTGGGGGCTCTGGAAGCTTCTCTCCCAGGGCTTCTTCAGCATTGGGCAAAGGGCCTTCCCTGGGGCAGCTGGTCTTCAGCCCCAGAGATCTCTTCCCAGAGTGCCCTTGCCAGTCAGCCCAGTTGCCCGTCCAACCATGCTGCTTCGTGAAGTCCCTTTAAAAAGGCCCATCTGGGGGAGAGAGGGGGCTGTGTGTGTGTGTGTGTGTGTGTGTGTAATTTGGCCAAATTAGAGCTTCAGTTCTTGGGTGGCTGTGAGTCCCACCGCTTCATTCCCGGTACCCCATCTCTACTGTAATGGGCCTAGGCTTGATTCTGGGCCACCACTCTGGAGATATGAGTGACAGGATCAGGTGGGGTGGGGGAGGCAAACACATGGATGGGCAGTTTTCACTGTGGGAGAGATGGACAGAGACAGCTGGCTGGCTGGGAGTTAGGGTTAGACCCAGTGCAGGGGAAGAGAGACAGGAGAGGGAGTTGGTAGTTAGAAGGAATTCACCCAGCTCAGGACTCCTCCTTGTGCCTGGGGAGCATCCGCACTCTAGGGGGCAAAGCGGGTAGCTGTAAAAGGTAAAAGGGGCATGGGGGCTTGCTCCCTAATCTCCTTCCTGCTCTCTTTGTCCTCTTCACACCCACCCCAGCTGCTCCGGGGCGATCTCCAATCCCACTTCTGGGATCTGGACAAGTGGGGTTTTAGAAGTCTGTAAAACATTTCATTCAGTGAATTTGCATCTCATCTATATCCCATCTGAGGTGGCGAGGGAATACACCTGCCTCATCTTGCTCTCTACGGTCCCCTCTACGGTCCCCTTTGAGTCCTGACTTCCTCCCTCTCTGGGGTGGGGCGGGAAGTGGAGGAGTTCTGTAGGATGGAACCATCCCTGGTAATGCAGGCCCACAGGAAGGGAGAGATGGATGGAAGAGGAAATGCCGCTGCCTTTGAGCTCTCCAAGCCCTCTGGGCAGCCCACCTCCAGCCCAGCTGCCTCCTGTCCGGTCAGGGAAACCTGGTAGGGTGTGACCTCACTGGATCCTGCTGCCTCCAGCCTTCACCTTAGGAGCAAATTGGGGGGGGGGGGCGGCAGTGGGCTAAGTCGTCAAAGCCCCTGGGTGCGCAGGCTTGGCATCAGTCTAAGGTGTGGTTGGAGCTGAGGGGTCTCAAAAGCAGGGGCCCAGAGAGAAGGGTGGGTTAAGGTGGGGAGGGCAAGGGCAGGGCAGGACAGCCCAGGAAGTGGACTTGAGAAGCAAGGAGCGGAGAGAGGAGCAGAAGTCCTGGCAGGGAGCTGGGCCTCTAACCCAGATGAAGCTGTAGAGAGCAAACAGCCCTGGCCCCTCAGGAAACAGCGGTTCAGTGCTGCCTTTGCCAGGAGGAGCTGCGTGACCTTGGCTAGGTCGCTTTTCTCCTTGAGTCACGGTTGCCTCATCTGTCAAGTGGGGTTGGAAGGACCCCCTGAGTCTGTCTTGCAGAGGAGCATGTGGATGTGAACATCCTTGGAAAAGGTTGAAAGGCTCTATTAATATTCATTTTCGCGGTACCTTCCGCAAATCCGAGGCTGGCGATGCCCGGTGCAGTTGCCTGGCTTCAGTTAGCTTCCTGCAGCGAGACGCAAAGCCCCCTCCGCCAAGCCGCGCGGTTGCGGCGCCCCTGCCCCTCCCACCCCTCGCTCACGCGGGCGGCATCAGGGTCACCGGCCGGGGAGGGGGGCGGTTTGGGGTGGGAGAGAAGCGGCTCACCGCGCCTGGAACCGGGGCCCTGGTCTGACCGGCGGGCGCCTGTTTCTGCTTCACCTCCGCCCCCTCCGCCCCTGCCCCCCCAGCGCCCCGGGATGCCGTCTGGAGCCCGGATGCCCCACCAGGGGGCGCCCATGGGCCCCCCGGGCTCCCCGTACATGGGCAGCCCCGCCGTGCGACCCGGCCTGGCCCCCGCGGGCATGGAGCCCGCCCGCAAGCGAGCAGCGCCCCCGCCCGGCCAGAGCCAGGCCCAGAGCCAGGGCCAGCCGGTGCCCACCGCCCCCGCGCGGAGCCGCAGGTGAGTGGGGCCCAGCGCGGAGGGGGCGGGCCACGGGACCCCAGGGACGGGGTGGGTGAGGAGCGAGATTGGAAGCAGCGAGGAAGAGGGATCTGGAAGGAACGAGCCATCCTGGGTGGGATGCCCTCTGGGGAGGTGAGCCGAGGGGGCACTGGTCTGGTTCCTTTGTGTGCCCACCGTAGAGACTGAAGCTGCGGCCGTCGCGCCCTTCTCCTTGTCACCTGCTCGCTCCTTCTCTCCACCCCTTGTCCCCAGGTTCTGGGAGATGCTTCAGTCTTTGGGGTGGGGGTGGGGCTGGCGGTAGAACTGAGGGCTGAGCTTTAGGGACTGTGTTTCGCCAAGTGTGGCTGTCCAGTGCACCGGCCGCAGTCCCCTGGCTTGACTGTTTAAAAGCCCCACTCCAGAATTCTGACTCTCTGGTCAGGGGAGTGGAGCCTGGGGATTTGCCCTGCAGAGTCCTGCTCTCAGGTGATTCCTAGGCACTCAGAGATTGGGGAGCTCCCATAATCTGTCCTCAGGATCCAGGTCTGCCCCCTCCCAGCCACCAGGGGCCAGCCTGTTCCCTGAGCCAGCTGGTGGCACCCCAAAAGCCCCTGCTGGTGTCTGGCAAGAGAGATGCCCCTCTGGGTTTCACTATTTAACCAAACACACATGCTTCCCTTTGCACAGCAGATGGAGTCCTATAAAAAGAGTAATATGGATTTTACCTCATTATTAAATATTTTTTACACATCAACGAAAATTCACCATTTATAGGATTCCCACGATGAATTCTTTTGCAAAGTGAATCATCCTTTTATACAGTAAACAAGTTCCTGATCTCTCTTGTGTAAATGGAGAGTTTGCTATAGACAATGTCTTCAAAACTAATCAGACCTTTAATGAAAGGTGCTCACCTAGCCTTAGAATAGGCTTTCGGGTGGGAGGGGGCAGTGGCTATCGGGGGTGGTACTGGGTTCTAATCTCAACTCGCCATGGATTTTCTGGGGGTGCTTTTGGGAATCAGAAGCAGCTAGCAGGTCAAGAAGAGTCCAAGTCCCAGCTGGCACCCCAAGTCCAGCCTGTAGTCACACCCCACGGGAGAACCCTCTGTCTGGATCCCTGTGGGTGTGTCTCTGGACCCTGCTGGCAGGTGATCTGAGAGCCCGCCAGCATCCTCTTCCAAGCCCAGGGTGCCAGGGCTGCAAGACCTCACCAGTCTCACCTATCACCTCCTGCTCCAGGGACGGGAGAGGGCTTCGGCTCCCCTCCCTCTGAACTCAGATCACCTTGGACTGTGTACCCCTGCTTAACAGAAAGGGAAAGTCCTCAGAATCCCTCCTCGCTCTCCTCTGTCCTCCCCCCCTCCCTAGCTTTTCTCAAACACTTTTGCAGCTACCCCCCCAAGTCTAAATTTCTCTGGGCTGAGGATGTGGTGGGGTGGAAAGGGCTCCCCGGCTAGAGAAAAGGATGGGGCCACGTCTGCTCCCCACAAGAGGACATAGCGTCATGCCAGACACCACTGCCGCAGCCCCTTGGGCGGGCAGACAAGCGGGCTGTGGGAACCCCAGCCAGGCGGGTGGAGATGTCGGGATAATTTAGCAGGTGGCCTCGTTACTCCCAGATCTGTCGCCATGGTAACCTGGTTTTTTCTTTAAAAAATGTACAGTGCCAAGAGGAGGAAGATGGCTGACAAAATCCTCCCTCAAAGGGTGAGTGCCTTTCACAGCAGCCCCCAGCCCTCCCCCCACCCTTTGCTGCTCTGCCTCCTCTCCCCCCACCCCCCCACCACCCTGGGCCGCTTCCCCTCCCCCCTCAGGAGCAGAGCTTCAGCATCACAGCCACTTTCACTTTTTGTTTAAAAAGCTAATTAAGAAGTGGGCTCCCTGGCCAGAGGGAGGGGGTGGGGCAGAGGGAAGGAGCGGAGTGGTAAGAGGTAGTGTGCTGGGCCCAGGGGGCAGTGGACTGAGCTCCAACACAGTCCGCAGACATAAATAAAGGTGTGGGACAAAGAGGGCACAAGAGCTAGGGAACCAAAGGCTGGCAGGGGAGTGAAGGGAACTGAGGCTGGCCAGAAGGCCTGGATGTCATAAGTGAACCCAGGCCCAGCTAGGTGTGCGGGCTGGCACGGCCGAGACACAGGTGGAGCGACAAGGCGGGGTGCCAGTGTAGAGGCAAGCAGTGACTTCCTCTGTCTCAGGGACCCCGGTCCTAGGCACTTCGCAGGTACCCCAGGAAGGTCCAGAGACCATGTGACAAGGGCAAGGATAAGATGAGGAAGTGAAGTCCTAGTGGCTGGGCTCCCCTAGTGATGGTTATCCCTACATATCAAGGTCCTTCCTGCTGGGTATGCAGTCCTGGGGAGAAGTCCCCATTTGCGTTCAAAGTTCCATACCCAGAACCTGGCCAGCACCCCTCTATGTTCTTTGTACCCTGGGGCCGCATGACGTGCACAAGTTCACCTATGAGACTGGCTGAGCCCCTTGTTCCCTGCCTTGCTCCTTCTCTTCCAGATCCGGGAGCTGGTCCCGGAGTCCCAGGCTTATATGGACCTCCTGGCATTTGAGAGGAAACTCGATCAAACCATCATGCGGAAGCGGGTGGA
This sequence comes from Spilogale gracilis, assembly GCA_004023965.1. Classification (NCBI taxonomy): domain Eukaryota; kingdom Metazoa; phylum Chordata; class Mammalia; order Carnivora; family Mephitidae; genus Spilogale; species Spilogale gracilis. Next base: position 20,221 of record PITA01024973.1, read on the forward strand.
CATCCAAGAGGCTCTGAAGAGGCCAATGAAGGTGTTTTGACTTGGGGGCAGGAAGAGGGCTCTAGGTTGTGTTCTGGAAACAGAGGAGCGGGACTGCCCAGGCAACAGGAGCCCGCCAACGGGCTCTGTCCTACACTCTTTATTTCTACAGCAAAAGCGGAAGCTGCGTCTTTATATCTCCAATACTTTTAACCCTGCGAAGCCTGATGCTGAAGATTCGGATGGGAGCATTGCCTCCTGGGAGCTGCGGGTGGAGGGGAAGCTCCTGGATGACGTACGTCCTGGCCCAGGTCTCTCCAGGTGTCCTGGGGTGGGTATGGGACCGAGGTGAGGACAGAACGAGATGTTGGCACCATGGGTCAGGGAGTCAGCCCCAGCCAGGGTGGGCGGCCTGAAGAGACTGTCCAGGTGCAGAGGCCTGCTTCTAACCATGCTGCCCTACCCGACCAGCCCCACCCACCCCCGACTCGTCCTGCCCCCTCGGTCCCTGTCCTGCCCCCACCGTCCCTGTCCCTCTCCCACAGCCCAGCAAACAGAAGCGGAAGTTCTCTTCCTTCTTCAAGAGTTTGGTCATTGAGCTGGACAAAGACCTTTATGGCCCCGACAACCACCTAGTTGAGGTAAGACCCAGACCTCTTCTGCCCCGGGGAACTGCCACCCTGCCACAGACCACCGTCCCCTCAGCCACACGGATGGGGCTCAGGGACCGCCCGAGAGTCCCTGGTCCCGGCAGCCCAGATGCGCCTGCGAGGTGACCCAGCTCTCCTCTTCCCGGGCAGTGGCACCGGACACCCACCACCCAGGAGACAGATGGGTTCCAGGTGAAGAGGCCGGGGGACCTAAGCGTCCGCTGCACATTGCTCCTCATGCTGGACTACCAGGTCCGTGCCCCGCCCCCCAGATGCTGCCCAAGGCCCCCCACACCCTTTCTCTTAGGGTAGGCCTCAGCTTCAAGGGACTGCACCCTGACAGACCCCATTCTCTTCCCTACCTCACCTTCTCCAGAAGCATGTTTCCCAGGAGTCCAGTCATCTCGTCCCCCCAGTCCCGAGCTGCCTGGCTCTGAGCCCTCCCCACTCCCCTCTCTTTTATTTTTCCCGGCCGTCTTTTCCCAGCCTCCCCAGTTCAAACTGGATCCCCGCCTGGCTCGACTACTGGGGTTGCACACGCAGAGCCGCTCAGCCATCGTGCAGGCCCTATGGCAGTATGTGAAAACCAACAGGCTGCAGGACTCGCACGACAAGGAATACATCAATGGGGACAAATACTTCCAGCAGGTACACTCTCTCCTGGTCTCAGGGATGTGGGGGGCAGGCAGAGGTCCCAACAGGGGAAGTACCTTGACAAAGGCAACACCACCCCCCACTTCTAGATTCCTGGGTATCACAAATAGTCCTTAATGCCGGCCCTACCCTACCGCAGTGTAGCTTTGCGCCACAGTCCATCCCTTGTAGTCAAGCCAGTTTAGAATGTTCTGGAACCTTAAAAGGCCAACAGTTTGGGGAACAGTTTGGGGAGTTAGGATCCCTGGGTTCCAGTCTTGGATCCAGACTCTACCAAAGTAGAGATTATTATCATAAAGCTTTTTAAGTAAACACGTCAGATAAACCTGAGGCGTAAAGGAACAGTCGAGGTTTATTGAGCCCTTGCCGTGTGCCAGGCACTGTTGGAGTGTGGGCTTGTGCGCTTAGTTTTCCCAACCTCCCTGGTCGTTACCGTCCCCACTCTGGACCTGAAGAAACCCAGCCTGAGAGCTCAGGGGACCGGCTCGAGGTTGCAGGGTTAACAGAAGAGGCAGGACTTGCACCCGGGGCCGATGCTTTCGACCACTGCACCGCGCCAACCCACATCCTTGTCCCCGCTCCACCACCCACAGACACCCTCGTCCCCGCCCCAGCAGCACTGAGTTAGACTTGCTCCTGGTGTCTTGTGGCTGTCCCAGAATGGAAGGATCTAGGACTGTAGTTACACTCTTTTCAAGCAGATGAGATTGGTCTCTTTCTCTCCTACTTCAGATTTTTGATTGCCCACGGCTGAAGTTTTCGGAGATTCCCCAACGCCTCACAGCTCTGCTGTTGCCCCCTGACCCCATTGTCATCAACCACGTCATCAGGTGAGGCCCCAGCTTGCTCCTCAGGCCAGGGAATGACGGCAGTCCTGCCCTCCCTTTTCCACCCACCCCCCACCCCCACATCCGCCACCGGGACCCTTTGGCCTCCGTGGGAGCAGTGCGGATACCAAGGGCCGGACTTCCCCGGCAGCGTGGACCCGTCGGACCAGAAGAAGACGGCGTGCTATGACATTGACGTGGAGGTGGAGGAGCCACTGAAGGGACAGATGAGCAGCTTTCTCCTGTCCACCGCCAACCAGCAGGAGATCAGCGCTCTGGACAGTAAGGTGGGGCCAGAGCCCAGAGCCGGGGTGGCCCATTAACCCGGAAATGACGAAATACAGACAAGAGACTGAGAGCTTGGGCCTATGGAGAGAAGGGGGCAGGTGGCCCTCCCCTCGATACTTGGAGCGCTGCCCATCCCTCCCCCCTTCCTGGGACTGCAGCAGCATCAGGGACCTGAGGGGACTGTCCTTCAAAGGAACAGCAGCAAATCCCTCCCCCCAATGGGCCCCCTCCTCCTGCCCCTCCTCTCCCACATCACCATAGCCAGTGAGAGCGTCTGTCTTTCTACCTGTAGATCCATGAGACGATTGAGTCCATAAACCAGCTCAAGATCCAGAGGGACTTCATGCTAAGCTTCTCCAGAGACCCCAAAGGCTACATCCAAGACCTGCTCCGCTCCCAGAGCCGGGACCTCAAGGTGAAGGGGACTCAGGGAGCACTGGATGGAAGAGAAGCATATTGGGAAGAGAGTAAATGTTGTTACACAAAGGCTGGAGGGGGTCTGGGCTCGGGGCTGACCCCGCTGCTCCGTCCCAGGTGATGACAGATGTGGCAGGCAACCCTGAGGAGGAGCGCCGGGCTGAGTTTTACCACCAGCCCTGGTCCCAGGAAGCCGTCAGCCGCTATTTCTACTGCAAGGTGTGGAGAGGCCGGTGGACCTCAGGCTCCCCCTTCCCCCCCAACTCCAAGAGAAGCCTCCCTTCCCAGCCCCGCCAGTGGCCCTAACCCCTCCACCAACCCCCCACCGCGGAGGAGTCCTCCCTGCTCCCAGATGCTCTTCCAGGGTGGCTGGGTGGTCACGACTGTCCTGTCACTCACCAGCAACAGCGTAACCTTGCTACCGCTCTCATCTCTCTAAAGATCCAGCAGCGCAGGCAGGAGCTGGAGCAGTCGCTGGTTGTCCGCAACACCTAGGGCCCCGTGACGCGCATGCGCACCACCGCCGTGGGCCTCTGGGCCGCGCCCCGTCCCCCGGGGGCTCTGCCATCACTCCTCGGACACCTCCCGGGTGAGGCAGGGGAATGATTAAAGGTCATGCATCTGAGAGCAGCCTTGTGTGTCATTGGCAACCGGGGAGAAAGGACAAGGGGAAGGCGGTGGGTCCCTCTGGGAAAATTCCCCGCCCCCTCCCTCCGATGCTTCTCTTTCCTTCGTTTTCCCTAGACCTAAAAACAGTTTGGCAGAAGACACTTTTAATACCATTTTTCTTATTAAAAAAGAAATACAGCAACAAGCTCTCCATCTGTCCATCCGTTTTGCCTCGCCCTTCCTGGGGCTGAGGCTGGAGGGGGAACCGCGTGGAGGGGCAGGGCCCCAGGGCTGTGCTAGGTGCTATTGGCCTGCTCCGGCTCGAACAGTGCCATGGCGAGCTGGGCCCGGCCCCCCAGCCCCTCCAGGTTGCTGAGACGGCAGCGGTGGTAGAGCTCCTCGCTGAGCCGTGGGCTGCAGTCCCTCAGGGAGAACTTCTGTACCAGCCCTGGCTCCACGGCCCGGAAGAGGTGGAGCCCTGAGAACCGGAGGAACACATCCATCACCTCCAGCCCCTCCAGGGCTTCCTCCTCTTCCTGGCCTGCCAGTTCACCCGCCAGCCGGGCTCGGGCCGCCAGGTAGTCGGCATTGTAGAAGCAGCCCTCCGCGGAAGCCTGTCGGTCAAACCTGCCTCCTACAGGAGCCCCCCGGGCAGGGTCGGCCCCGGGAGGGGATGGGGGGTCAGCGCCGGCTCCGGGGGGCCCTGGGGCGGATCTCTGTGGTGCCAGGGCAGGGTTGAACTCCTGGAAGTGCACCGGGAAGAAGGCCTGCCAGCCGGAGATGGCGTTCATTCGGCAGCGGTTAAGGACTTCAGGCCCGGGCCTGGTCCACACGGTGGTGAGGAAGAAGAGTGTGTCCACGGGGTGCTTCTTGGAAACCACGTCCATGAGTCGCACCTGGGAAGGGGCCTCTGCTCGCACAGCGAGCCAGGCCAGCCTGGTCCCCGGGTAGCGCCGCTCTAACTCAGCTGCTGCCGCCTTCACCCCAAGGAATGGGTCTGGGGCCCCTCGGCCACCTTCCCGAGGTCCATAGACCAGTAGCAGGGTGAGCAGCGCGTGCTCTCGTGGCTCCAGGACACCGGCTGCAAAGGCCTCAAGGAAAGCCAGGGCTGCGGCCGCTTCGGCCGCCAGGAGCGGCAGCACCAGCTGCACACGGGTGGCCTCCGTGACATAGGGCATGGGCAGGATCTCCACCCGGCTCAGCGGCCGCAGCAGGCTGACCCTGCGGGCCAGGGCCCGCCGGTGTCCGCGCTGTGTCACGGCCTCCAGCAGGAGGTCCAGGGTGTACTCCATGCCCCGCGCCGGGTCGAAGCGCCGGTAGCCGTTGAGCAGCCGCCGCTTCTGGAAGCGCAGGCGGGGCTGGTAGCGCCGATTCAGCTGCTCCAAAGCAGTCTCCACAGCATCACCCACATCGGCCCTGCTGGCCCCCTGCAGCGGGCACTTGGGGGACCCGTCGGCACAGGAGAAGGTGTGCTGCTCGGTGAAGTAGTCCCAGCCCAGCACCTCAAATCGGGAATGCGGTGTGAAAGGGGCCGGGAGGCCAATGGGCCAGCTCAGCCCTGCCTCGCCCTCGGGGGTCAGCACGGTCAGGTTCTGGATCTGAGCCTGGGGGGGGGGGGGGGA
>PITA01024974.1:0-25273 GCA_004023965.1 Spilogale gracilis
GATGGATGGATGGATGGATGGATGGATGGATGGATGGATGGATGGATGGTTGGATAGAGAGCCGGAGGGCTGGCTGGCTAGATGGAGGGCTGGCTAGATGGAGGGCTGGCTGGCTGGCTGGTGGGGCCCGGCCTTCTCTCCCTGGCCTGTGGACCCGAGGATTCAGGGCAGCATTCCAAAAAGGAAAAACTGCAATGCCTCTTAGAACTAGCCTGAGAATGTCCCTTTCACCACATTTTGCTTGTGAAAGCAAGTCGCCAGACCAGATCAAGCGTGAAGAGGACTCCATCTGTTGACGGGAGTGTAAAGCCACACAGTGAACCAAGGGCATGCGTACTGGGATGGGAGGTATTTCTGTCTGTAAGTTAAGCTTTCGGGTGTGGTGTTAAAGCGTTTAATTTTGCTACTGCAGATGGTAGCGAGAAAAAAGTGATCGTAGCAGACCATTTTGGTGATGGGTTCTTAATCTCCTTCAACTGCCTTAATGTACCAACAGCTGCAGGGATCAGTACCTTGGTGTGTACTCACTTCCTTCCGGTCCTGTCTCTCCCAGTCGCGGAGGCCGCCGAATTGTTAAGTCTTGTTGTAAATCCTCAATGTACTAAGTTACTTGCTTTGCTTTATTTACAAAATATATTGTGAATTTCGGCCTGAATTTATTTCTAGCCCTTCAATCAACACTTTGTGTGCAGCAACCCATTTTCTCCTGAATCCAGTCCTCTTTTGAGGTGGCCATTGTCCATCGTTGCTTCGTTGTTGCCATTTGGTTTCTCCCTGGAGGCGTCCAGAACTTCACTCTGCCGTTGGTGTTCACGAATCGCACTAGAACCTCTCTGTAGTTGTATTTTCTGATCGCCATTATCCAGCACGCCACAAACCCTCCCAACCTGCAGTCGCTTATCTTTCCTTAAAATGGGGCAGGGCGGGGGAGGAGCTTCATAGCCATTTTTTGTACTAGTCTTTTGTCCTCTCCTCTGTGTATTTTTTCTCTGCCTTTGGGACCTCTCATCAATGACAGTCATCACTTGCCCTCCTAGCCTCCATTTCTCTTTACTTTATGTCTTCTTATCCCTCTGTCCCTTCCCGGGGTTTCCTGGGACTACTGCTCTGCCTGTTTTCGAGCTCGCTGACCTGTTCGTCCTTAGCACCCACAATGCTGGCAGTTTATCGAGCTTTTTATTTGACTCACCCTTGACAGCCGCAGTCATCCCTTTTATGGCGCTCACAACTTATATTCATGATTCAAACAGAATCAAACAGGTACAATTGAAATCTGTGGTGATGTACAGAATCTATTTATGATAAACATTTAGGGAGCTGGGAGGGAAGGGGCGCATCCTCGTGGTGGCGAAGGGCGCCTGGACAGCCTCGGAGCCACCGTCGGCAGCGATGGGCCCGCTGGTTGCGCGGCAACTTGCCTGTTTCCTGCCACCGTATCTAAGTTTCTACAAGCCCCTTCCACCGTCTTCATTTCGACCACTTTTTTCATGAGTCATGATCTCTGAGTCGATGACAGGAAAACTCTAGAAGGGTCTGAAAGACAAAGGAGAGCCACTTTAGGTTTTCCAATCAGCATGACTGTACATAAACTTTGTCTAAACCCAAAGCCTGATTTATGGCCCACCAGGCGTGCGTCGTCCATCTGCTTTACGAATGAGGAGCCCGTAGGAAAACATCTAGTCCTTAAGAAATTGATCTGTGCCCCTACTTTCCGTGACATTAAAACTCGTGATTCTTGCCCATGTGTTCATCTATGGTCTTTTTGAACTTTTACAAGAATGTGCTTCTGACATATTGATTTATGGCTCTTTATGTAAAAAAGGATATAACCCTGTAAAAACCGTTCATTCTCCCAAGTATTTTGGTCTCTGTGAAGATTGCATTTCCCAGACAGCTGTCCTATCTGGGCTCAGAGAAAACTGCTTTCTTCTTTAATCAAGTGCTTTCTGGTCAGTTTGCATCGACAGAGCCCAGGGAAGTGTCTGTGCTGTTCTTGGTCCTTTATCATCAAAGGGACTTATTCCTCAGATGCAGTACTTTTATTGCAATTAGACTGACGCTGTGATCAGTTTGGAGACAATTTGTATCTTAACTGTGTGACGGCTTCCCGAGCACGAACACAGTGTGTCTTTCCATTCATGCAAGTCTGTGCCTCTTAAAAGTTGACAGTTTTGCTTTTCAGGACCTTGTGTATTTCTTCTTGGGCTTATCCCCAGTATGTGACATGTGGTGCTGATGTGATCATATTTCTTCTTGCACATGTTTTCTAGTTACTCGTTCCTACTGTGTCGGAATGCAATTGACTGGTACATTGATCTTATGTCCAGATATGAAGATAATAGTATCAGTTGCAAAGAGAGATTTATTTCTGCCTTTCCAATTATTATGTCTTCAATTTCATCTTTATTGTGTTGGCTCTGACTTCCAGCATATTTTTCGATATAATTGGAGATAATAGGAAATTTTAAAGAGGATACTTCTGATGTTTCTCCATAAGAATTACGTTAATTTTTTTTTATAGCTGTCTTGATGAGGTTAACAAAGCTTCCTCCTACTCCAGTCGGAAGTGTGCTCTCACCAGTGAGTGGTGGGTTTATGAAGTTTGCATTCGAAAAGAATGGTGAGTTTATCAGATTTTTTTTTCCTGCCCTTCATCTTTTTTTCTCCTTTACCGCGTGTGTTGAAAGGGGCTTCCCTTTCCTCTCTCCTATTGTCCACGTTGGGTTTTTGAATCAACATTATCCTTGCCTAATAAACTCTTCTGCTCTTGGTAGAAGTCTCCCGCAAAGCCATTTAGGTCTAGTGTTTTCTTTAGCAGAGTTTTAATTACTGCTTTGATCTAATGGATATAGGAGTCGTCCCTTTTGTACTGGATTCCTAAGCCCCCCCCCCTACAAGAGGACAGTAAAGGGGAAGCAGAAGTTAACACAGAGACCGAGCAGAAAACATAATGAAATAGCAGACCTAAGGCCGAACATCACTAATCACGTCAGTGTAGAGGGCCTTAAGTACCATTGAAAAGATAAAGATGGAAAATAGGGAAAACTAGTCCACCTTAGGCTGTGATGTTGGTAGGCAATTCACTTCAGATATAAACACATAGATGGGTTAGAGGTAAAGGATGTAAGAAGCTGTGGGATACAAAGTCTAATGGAAGCAAGCTGCCGGGGCTGTGTTCCTGTCGCACAGAGCAGACTTCTGAGCAAACAGAATTTCCAAGACAGAGAGACATTACATGACAAAGTGGTCTACTCCCCAAGAAGACAGCCTTCTTAAGTGCCCTAAATTAACAGACCTGCAGAAGCAGGAAGAGAGGCAGGCTGAGGGCTGAGCCCAGAGGAGCTCCCATGGGGAGAAGAACCGGCAGGGACCGGGAGGGGCCAGTACTGACGAAGGAAACCATCTCCAACATGCTTTCAACACAACACTGATGGTCTCAGTGAGATTCCCGGGAAGATCATTCATGTTATTGGGGTCCCAGGAAGAGAGTGAAAAAAGCTAGCTGTAGATTATTTTATGAAGTAAGGATGTCTATACAGATCCCGAATTCTCACAGTGACATGTCTGTATTAAGTACACAAAAAGTCTAAGTGGATAGCGAACTATAGCGGTTAATTCTGAGAGGGGATTGTTGAGAAAGGGAACTCGCAGCCATGTTATTTCTTTCTTTTTTTTTTTTTTTTTTAATTTATTTGACAGAGAGAAACACAGCCAGAGAGGGAACACAAGCAAGGGGAATGAGAGAAGGAGAAGCAGGCTTCGCGCCGAGCAGGGAGCCTGATGTGGGGCTCGATCCCGGGTCTCCGGGATCACAACCTGAGCCGAAGGCAGTTGCTTAACCAACTGAGCCACCCAGGCGCCCCTCTCTTTGACTTTTATTTATTTATTTTTTAAAGATTATTTATTTATTTATTTATTTATTTATTTATTTGGCAGAGAGAAACACAGCCAGAGAGGGAACACAAGCAGGGGGAGTGAGAGAGGGAGAAGCAGGCTTCCTGCCAAGCAGGGAGCTCAATGTGGGGCTCGATCCCGGGTCTCCGGGATCATGACCTGAGCTGAAGGCAGTCGCTTAACCAACTGAGCCACCCAGGCACCCCGCCATGTTATTTCTTTAATAAGGGTTTTTTATTTCTGTAATTTCAGACATAAGCTGAATAAAACGTACCAGGACGGGTGTGAGGAGTTTGTGGGAATTAAACTTTTAAAAGAAGAATCATTCAAAAGTACGTGAACACTGAGCACCGTGGGCTCAGTCCCTGAAAGTGGCGCCCGCCATCTGCTTCTTCCGCGGGCACACTTAGCGCCACAAAACCACGAGGACGGTGCCGAGTAAGCCTTTGGAGCTCTGACTTGAGCTTTGTGTGCTGTTGGTTCAGAATGAGTTCGTGACCTCGTGCCTGTATTCGTGGAGCAGAGAGGAACGTGTATTTTAAGAGACACACTTACTCATCCTTCGTGCACACGGAACAGACTGTTACAGGTCTCTCCCACTGGCAGAGTGAACACGTGCCGCCTGCACAGTAGGCACATCCGGAACCGTGACGTGTCTGCAGTGGGAGCTGGTCAAGGAGGGCTTTGTAGCTGAGTTGCTTTCATCCATCCGCCCTGCCTTCTTCACAGGGTTGGCGTGGGAGCCCAGAAGGGACAATGCGGAAATGTTTATGCCCAACTGTAAAGTGTGTCCTAGACAGGCAAGATTATCACGGAATCAGTGCTGTCCCAGGAGTAAGTCTCTGCTAGCACGCTGCTGGTCTCCATGACCAAATGTGGACCGAGTGGGGCTCCTCGCCAGTGGCCTCTGTCAGTGGACAGCGAGCAGGACAGAGCGGTTGGTCCCTCATCCTGTCACGTGCCATGTCGTTCTAAGAGGGAGCCCCCGGGAGGTGATGCCTCCCAGTTACCTCTGTCGTCTCTCACCTGCTCCTGCTGAGAATACCTGCAGACTCATATTCATCCGAATGACCAAACGGATCAGGAAGGAGTCCAGGAATCCCTTCCCAGTCTGGCCCAATTCACCCTTAGTTTCCTAATGCTGTGGGGTTTTTGTTTTTTTGTTTTGTTTTGTTTTGTTTTACAAATTACAACAAACTTAGTGCCTTAAGACAACGCAGATTTATTATCTGACCATTCCAGCACTCAGAAGTCTGAAATAACAAGCTGTATTGGGCTGGAGTCTCTGTGCTGTAGAGCTAGCTGTGTTCCTTGTGGGGATTTGGGGGAGAGCCCAGCCATTCCCTTCCCAGGGACCACTTGTGTTCACACCACTCGGACTTCTGCTTCTGTTACAGCTCCTCTGGCCCTCTTGCCTCCCTGTTCCAAGGACCCTCGTGATAACACTGGACCCACCCTATAACCCTAGATCATCTCCCCGTTTCGGGTCCTTACTCTGTCCCATCTGCCGAGTACATTTTGCCAAGTAAGGTAACATATCTCCAGGTTCGAGATCAGGATCTGGACATCTCTGGGGGCTGTTTCTCGGTCCATGACACCGGTCCTCCCGGATTCGCTTCCCACAGTTTTCTTTTCCAATGCACTCTAGATCCCCACGATGTGGCAGGTCCCTCCTGCCGTCACAAATGCAGGCGTCTCTGTTGGAGGGTCCGCAACAGGACACAGTAGTGGTGAAGACGCCTAACTCAGGAGTTGGACTGTCTGGGTTCAAGTCTGAGTCTACCACCTACTTGCTAACTGGCTTTGGACGAAAAGTTGTTGCTGTTGTTTTAACAACCACATCTAAATACCAGACTGTAAGGAAAAATAGTGCATCACGCCACCAGGGGGCATTGCCGAAAAGCAGACTGCAGTGTTCCCGAGGCAGCGAGCATGGTTTCTTGGAGAAATCCCTATTTTAAAAGGTGGTGAGTCCGGGAGGGGATTGTTTCAAAGAGTAAAAGAGACAATAAACAAATTGGACGTGTAGACCCAGGTTTGGAAGTGGATTTACCAACCGTCAAAAGGCAGTGAGACATGGAAATGTTAAATCTAAACCAGCGCACAGAGGATCACGAGGGATTATATGTTCTGGAGACACACACTGTAAACACAGTGATATATACAAAAGAACCTTTTTTTTGTTTTTTTAAAGATTTTATTTATTTATAAGACAGAGAGAGATCACAAGTAGGCAGAGAGAAAGGAGGAAGCAGGCTCCCTGCTGAGCAGAGAGTCCTATGCGGGCCTCGATCCCAGGACCCTGAGATCATGACCTGAGCTGAAGGCAGAGGCTTAACTCACTGTGAGCCACCCAGGCGCCTGCAGAAGTACCCGTTTAAAGCAAAACGACACTGTATTTGCGATCTCTTTAAAGATGTGCTGGGGGAAAAAGGGAGGTGTAAGGTCCAGATTTGGAATCCAAGCCACCATCCTGTTTACTCATAAAAACAGCAACAGGTGTTATGGATAAATGACCCCTGGAAAACAAAGGCGAGCCAGGTGGGGGGGATACCCCCAATCAGTATCCCCCTTAATCTCCCTTCTGGGGAGTGTCCCTGGGAGGTTATTTGGATGCAAACTAAGGGTGAGCGACCAGATACGGGTGCTGGTGCTCAGAGGCCATGGAAGTGCAAATTAACTCAGGCAGGCCACGTGAGAGGGTCAGCTCGGGTCGGGGTGACACTGCTCGGCTTGTGATTTCAGGGGATGCCTATAAAGGCTGGTCTGAGAGATCGGGCGTGGTCCCCTGGCTAGCCAATGAGCCAGCAAGATTCTGATGCTTGGCTTGCCCTTCGCTTTTGTATCAGCCTTGTTCCTTTGACTTTGGACCCTACTAGGAGGAGTAGAGGAAACAAGATGGCCAAAATGTTAAAAGCTAAAGCTCAGTGATTGTCACCTGGGAGGTGACACAGGTCTACTTTTCACTTGAAATTTTCCTCAATTTATTCAAGTAAAAAAAAAAAATCTGTTAGGAAGCTTTTCTTTCGCAGGCTCTGCCAGAAAGTCGGTGGCCCCCTCTTCACCCTCCATAACGGTCATCCAATCTTCGCCATCGCCCCGTGTCTCGCAGCCATTACTCAGGCCAACGAGCGGTGCGGGGCGGCGGCGGCCAGCAGGTGCAGCCCGCCAGGTAGGTGCGGTGGGACCAGAGGCTCTGCCCACCGGGCGCCCCGCGGCGCCGCAGATGCACCTGTTCAGCGGCGACCTGCACCTGTCCTAAAGGAACCCAGTTCCTGCACGCGGCGCTCGCCAGCTGCGGAGCGCGGGGGAACACCGGGGGGCTCTCCAGACCCGCACCGAAAGGCGGCGGCTCGAGGGTGGCATGCCCCTTCCTCCCGCCACCTCGGTCTCCTCGACGTGGGCTCTGCCCACCGGCTGCGAGCCCGGGTGCCAAGCCGGGTCCCCTCCCTCGCCACGCCCACGATGCCTCAAGTCCCGCCCTCCAAACGCCCTTTACCCGCCGGGCAGATTGCGTCTGCGCGGGGGCGGTCGCATGGCATGCAGCCCCGCCCGCTCCTCGGCAAATCTCGCGATACCTCGCCCGTCCTGCACGTCTGCCCACCCCCAACGGTTCCGCCGAACTGGAAAGTTCTAAAGTCCTGCGCACGCGCTCTGGGGCCCTTACCATCCGGGTTCCGCCGTCTCACGACCACGCCCCTTTCCGTCAGGGAGCTTTGCGTCGCCCCGTCTTGCCAATCATCCACTTCTTCCTCAGGCGACCTCGCAACAGCTCTCCGATTGGCTGATCCTGAGAGCCAACGCCAAGGAGGGTCGGTGACGATAGGCTGTGAGCTGGTCCCGCCTACCGGCAGTTTGCGCAAGAAGCAATTGGCTGGCGCCTCTGTCCAATCAGCGGTGCGCTGTCGGATTCAAACCGGGATCGTTGGGCCTGTGGTCGGTTGGTCGCAGTCGAGTCGTTGCCTTAGGCTGACCAGGTCGTGTCCCCCCCTGCGCCCGCTCTTTGAGCCCCGTCGCTCCCGCCCGCCCGCAGGATGGCCCACAAGCAGATCTACTACTCGGACAAGTACTTCGACGAGCACTACGAGTACCGGTGAGCCGGGCGGCCTCAGCCGTGGAACGGGGGTCGGGTCAGGGTGGCGGCCCGGGGCCTGCGGGCCTGCCTTCCTCGCCCTCCGCAGTCCGGCAGGGACTTCCCCGGCCTCGGGGCGCGGCCAGGGGGCTCTGGGGCTCGCGTGGTGGGCGCCCGCGCCGGACCCAGCGGGGAAGTGGACCTCCCGGCGGGTCCCGGTGGCCGGGCGCGGGCTCCGGCCCCTGCGCTCCCCGGGCAGCGCGTCCCTGGAGTGGGCACTTGCGCCGTGGGTGTGTGGCCCCGAGGCGGGGGCTCTGGGTGACGTCCGCGTGGAGTTGTTGGGGCTTGTGTGCGTTCAGGGTCGGGGAGCTGAGCACCTGCCGTTCAGGCCCTCCCGCCCGCGAGCCCGTCGGAGAAACGGACGTGGGGTTTGGGAAGGCCTGTCCTTAGCTGCCGGTAGGAAGCGGTGCCCCTCGAGGAAGTAGAGGGAGCGTGAGCTTGGAGCTCCCGAAAAGTCATCAGAGCTTGAGGAGGGTGAGCCTGATCCCACGATTAATGGGCGACGCAGGGCTTGTGACGTCGGGGGGACCCAGGGGTAGGTCCAGGTGGTGGGATGTACCTAGCATTCCGTTTCTCTTTGAGGCTAATCAGGGGTTAATGGATTGATTTGCAGAACCTTAAATGTCGATGTTAGCGCAGCATTTCAAGATAACATACAAAATACAGGTTAATGGGCTGTTTATGTCCTCGTTAAGGCTTTGTGTCAAAGGTTGGCTCCCAGTAATTAAATTTTGGGGGACTCAGATGTCGCTTGTGGGTTTTCATCTGTGCAGGGGTTCAGCGCCCCTAACCCCGTGTTGTTCAAGGGTCAACTGTAGTTCGCTGGGATTAGTAAAAATAGTAAGCATAATTTCATTTGTTGGCCGCTTGGCAGATCTAGAAACAGGATAACAGTTCTAAGGTTCACTTCTTTTGTGTAAATAATACCAGCTGGGTATTTAATTCACCGGCTACAGGGCCCCTGGGTGGCTCAGTGGGTTAAGCCTCTGCCTTCGGCTCAGGTCATGATCTCAGGGTCCTGGGATCGGGGCCCACATCGGGCTCTCTGCTCAGCGGGGAGCCTGCTTCCTCCTCTCTCTCTGCCTGCCTCTCTGCCTGCTTGTGATCTCTCTCTTTGTGTGAAATAAATAAATACAATCTTTAATAGAAAAATTCACCAGCTACAGACTAGAGTTTAAGTTGATGACCGTTCAGTGCTTATTATGGGTTATGGGTCAGTTTTCTTTCGTGCCAGAAAGTGTGACTGACCAGGTTGCACCTTTCTCATCCTCATAGCAACTGACTCTCAGGTATACATGTTTTATCTCGGTCAAGAAATTTGGTTAGTGCTTGTTGATGACTGTATAACTTTACTGCTGCTGGAAATGGTAAAAATGGGTCTGCAAATTGTGATTTATAAAGAACTTTTCACTGCAGTTAAGAGGGGTGCACACTTGTTTTAGAAGTCTACAGAAGTACAATTGTACATTTCTGGATACTTTGACATTGAAGAGTATTGTATGTCTTCCTAGAAAAAAAACTTTATAATAAAGTTTTAGATATAGGTCATTTGTGTAAAAGTCAGTAACTTACTGAAAAACTGGAAGTCTTTGTGCGAGGTTGCCAGGTAGACACATACACGCGGGATTGGGGTTTGTTTTTTGCTTTTTATTTGAACAAAGCAACTTGTAGAGTATACAAGGACTCATCTACTACAGATCTATAATGTTGAGCAATGGGAAACCCAAATTAACTAGCAGATTGTTTCTTCTTCTTATGTACAAGTCTACAGGGATCTGGGATGTCAGTTTTACAATCCTGGTCCAACCTTAGTTTACACTTCTGTGGTCTTAGATGGCTTCTCTGGCTCCCTGATCACATTAGTCGGCCTCGTAACCCATCAGGAAAGAACAAGGCAGAGAGCTGGGCATGTTCTTTGATTTTGAAGACACTTTGCATAAGTTGTGTATTTTCTGCTTATATTCTATTGGCCAGAATTTAAGTCACCCGAGGTAGCTGTAGGAGAGGCTGGGGTGTTTTGGATAACTGTGAGCCCGACTTGGCTTTGGGGGGAAGAACACTGAAACAGCAAGCAGTCTCTTAGAGAAGAAAAGGCAAATCCTAAACAAAATGCTTTCTGCTTTTGGACTGTATATTCTTCCTGCTTTGAACATCAGACCATCAAAAGTCCACATTAAAGGTGGTAGATGATCCTCAAGATTGATGCCAATGGTAATGTAACAAGTCGCTTTAAAGATCTTTCTTTGGCTATTTTGAACTCAAATGTTAAGTATCCTAAAAATGCATTTATGAAGTGATATTTGTAGGAAAGGTGTATTTACTAATACTTGGCTATATCTCTTAACAGGCATGTCATGTTACCCAGAGAACTTTCCAAACAAGTCCCGAAATCGCATCTGATGTCTGAAGAGGAGTGGAGGAGACTCGGTGTCCAACAGAGTCTAGGCTGGGTTCATTACATGATTCATGAGCCGGGTAGGTGCTGCCATTTAGGAAGGCATCAACTGAAATAAAAAGTAGTGGTTCTGGTTGTTGAAAATGAAGTAATCCTAACATTTAGTGGTACTCCGTAAGCAGCTCTGGTAAGTATGCCCATTGTTGAATGTCTGATTCCTTTCTTCCTTAGGGAGAATGTAAATTCATTATGATACATAAATACCCCATGAGTGAAAGTAATGCATTATTCTACTTGCAGAAAGATAAGGAGTTTTTAAAAAGTGGATTGTTTTATTTTAAAATATGTCATTATTAATAAAGTAGTTTGCCATAAGTGTAATTCTCGTATTGTCTCTTTGGAAACTAAGAACTTATTTTAAGATACCTTTAACGTGTTGAAAACTAAGAACTTAAGACACTTTTAAGTGTCCCTTAGTTCTTTGTGTAGAATTTGAAGTGATTTGTCTTTTCCTTTAGTATTCTATTAAAGGATAATTGGCATCTACCACACCAAGGTGAAATAAGGTAACCTAGTGAGTGTCCCTTGCTGTCACGTGTTATGAGTGTTTTATGGTGTGGATTTTAGTAGGATTTTCCAGATACGAAATGGTAAACTAAAACTCGGGTTAAATTTTGCTTTTGCGTTATCAGTAAGTCAATGAAACTTAAACAATTATAACAGTTTGAGCAAAATTTCGGTCCTGCTATAGAAACCAAATTAGGTGGAACTAGAGCTTGTTTTCTGCTCTTGTTAATGAAAAGCAGCAATAGCATCAGAAACTGACTTAAAACTTTCTGGGGACTGGGGGCATTTAATTGTATTGGAGTTCAGAGGCTCTTTCTCGAGCTGATACCAGAGCACATGAGGACCTTAACTCTAAAATCCTGGGTCCCTGGGATCTGCACTTTATACAAGCTGGTGGTTTTTGAGTTTGGTGTTAGGTGTCTTTCCTTTTCACCGGAATTGAGATTCTAAAGGTAGAAACCGTTCTCAAAATGGGCTTCTCTACTTAGCATCTTTTTTCCCAGGGTAGGTAAAACTAAGCAAAACACTGGGGAATGATCTTATCCATCAGGTGGTTTCCTTCTGTTTATCGTTGACAGTGACTTATGAAGCAAAATTTATTTTGGATATTTTGATAAGTGACAGTTGATAATAGATTTATTTTGGTTTAACTGGAAATTTCAAATTTTGGTTGAATCAATGGAAATTAACTGTATAGTTTTAAAATTATATAAAATATTTTGTTTCCACAGAACCACATATTCTTCTCTTTAGACGACCTCTTCCAAAAGAGCAACAAAAATGAAATCTACCTGGGGATCGTCAATTAAGTCTTTTTCAAATTTAATGTATATGTGTATATAAGGGTAGTATTCAGTGAATACTTGAAAAATGTACAAATTGTTGTTCCATTATCTGTGCATGAGCTGTATTCTTCACAGCAACAGAGCTCAGTTAAATGCAACTGCAAGTAGGTTACTATAAGGTGTTTAAGATAAAATTTCTAGTCGGTTTTTCTCTTTAATATAAGTGCCTGTTTGACTCTACCTGTTACTTTCGTTTAAATAAAGTTTGTATGTTGCATTTATCATTGAAGGTATTGTGGTTTATTTTCTTAAGGTTGACTTGTGTCTGTCCAGGTGGCTGGATGATTTCAATTCTACAATTTGGGTCTGGAGGAAATAAATTTAAATAGGATTAAATGGGTTTAAAATAGCTTGGTTTGGGTAGGGCATGACTTGATTCACTCATGAAGAAACAGCGAATGGAGACAGAGTTCATGGCTCTATTGCTATTTAGTTCCCGGAGAACGGTGCAGTTGTAAGGACTGCACAACCCCCGCTCCTGTTTTACTCCGCGTGCCAAGTAGGAGTAGTGCTCCCTGTGAAATAGCCCAGCATCTTTAAGTGTAGAACAGCATTCCATACGCGGTGTCTGTAAATGGTCTTTACAGCCGCCACTATTCCCCGAGTTAAGGGAAACTGTCGTATCTGCTGTGCTGCGGAAAACTGAAATGAGCTGCCAGTAAACACCGGAGTCTGGTGGTCGTCCAGCTTCCTCTCCCTACACAAACAGGGCAGGAAACGCTGCGGCAGCCCTCACACCTGACCTAGCTCCCGGACCCCGGCCGCGCCGCTGTTCCCAGTAACTGGAAGGGGCTGAGCGGTCAGGGAGTTCTCGTCCGTGTTGACTGCCCCGTGCTCCAGCTCCTAGCGGTTGGCTGCACCAAGTCCTCGCGTCCGGGGGGTGACCGCTGCCGTTTACGCGCGGAGCGAGCCGCCACTCGGCCTGCCACGCGGGGCCGCGGCCCCCGGCGCAGGCACTTCCGGCCGGAAGCCTGGGACGCGGGGCGGGTCTGGGCGCGTTTCTGTGACGCACTTCCTGGCGTCCGCCCCGAAGGCGGAAAAGCGGAGAGCCTCAGCGCCGCGCGTCCGTCCTGCGGGCCGACGGGGCGGCTGCTGGCCTCCCGGGCCGGGCCTCCGCCGAGCCGCGCGCCATGGCGTCGGAGGGACCTCGGGAGCCCGCGGGCGAGGTGAGGAGGACGCCCCGGAGTGGGGGTCGCACGCCGGCGCAGACGCGGGCGGGGGACGGCGCGGGGCGTGGGGGCGGCCGCCGGTAGCCGGGGGAGGACCGGGCGCCCGGGAGTGCGCCCCCGCGCCGGCTCGCCGTGTTCGGGTCCGGGCGCTCCGGCAAACGCAGGCTGAAGCGCCGGCGGCCGCACCAGTGGGCCTTGGATGGGGTCACGAAGGGCGGTTTCTGGAGTGTGAAAGTCAGCCTCGCAGGGCCGCGGACCCCAGAGGAGCCGGCTTTACGTTCAGGGCCCAGGCTTTGTGACAGCAGAGTGTCCTGCTAGCAGGGCTGGCTTCGGCTTCTCAACAGAACAACTCTTGGCCGCTCGCTGGGTGACAAGCAAAGGGTTTATGTAACTTTTTGGAGAGATTTGGTGGAAATAAACTTCCGCCGTGCCTTTGAGGGTGTGAGCCAGCCATTCCGCTCCTGGGTCTGCCCCCGGCAGTTTTCGGTTCTCGGTTACCCGGGACGACAGCAGAGAAGGCGCCACACAGGTACCGCTGCTTAAGGTTGAGGAACGTTGTAAGTTGGCCAGAGTCTCACCTGGATTGGATTTTATTTCCACCTTAATTGCTTGCTCTCCACCCCCAGCCCACCCCCGCCTTTCCTGTTGAGTAGGCCGCTCCTTAGCAAACGGACTCTTGTTGTCATGAGGCGAAGACACTCCTGGGGTTGGCATTTCTGGAACTGCTGGAACCCAGCGACTTTCCTTGGGTTTTTGTTCACGTTTGCTTTACCGCCAAGTGTATGCAGTTACCCCCCCCCCCTTTTTCCCTCAGGGCATCAAGTTGTCGGCAGATGTGAAACCGTTTGTCCCCAGATTTGCTGGGCTGGGTGTGGCATGGTCAGAGTCTTCGGAAGCACGAGTGTTCCCCAGCTGTGCGGCCACCTACTATCCGTGTGTCCAGCAGCTCCCCGTGCCTGAGTATGTATCCTTCTCAATGTCTTGCCCTCCGTGGGGACCGAATGGGGATTGCACTTTGAAGTATGCTGCCCCTAACATGGTCAGTGGTCTCAGTGTGACCAGACGGGGCTCCTCAGCCAGGAAGGGCCTGAGGCAGTGGCACAACTTAACTGCGTCCCAACCCCAAGACAGAAACCCAACTCTCCATTACTCATGCAGTTGTTTTGGGCAAAGAAAGTGTGGAGGTTGCTTTGCATTCACCAGTATGAAACGAGTTTCAGGGTTCATTTGTGCCTGGGTTCTGAGATTATATCACCCGTCTAAGGGCAGGTGAGATGGCTGGGGGTGCAGAGACGGAAGGGGGCAAAGACAAGCCCGGAGGAATCAGCATCATCTGTGGCTGTAGGGTGCAACATTGTGAGATCTTGCCTGGGGACGGAGCGGGGCTTGCAGCCACGGCTGCTGCTGTTGGATAGTTCTTTGGAAATTGCAGAGGTTTGCTTTCCACCATTTTTCTTTATAAATGTCCTGCGGAGAGGGGTTCTAGAGGCTTGGGCTATAAAATTCTTCTAAATTTGAGTAGAAAGAGGGTTTATGTTGGTTTTCAGTTTTCCTTTTCATTCTGTGGATATTTAGACAACAGTTTCCATTAATAGTTGAGTCTAGAAAACCACGCATCAAACCTTTCATGTAATTGTGTAGAGCACCTGCAGATTTTTTTAAAGGTATGCGTCACATTTATGCATAATAATGCTTTATGTTCCTTTGATGTGGATCAGACTTGTTTCGTTTTCATGCCTGCCTGGTGTCGGTCGTATACTTAATACAGATTTTAGATTTGTATTCACAAGAACGTTTGGAATGAGTAATAAAACCATTAGGTTGTTTGGCATACATAGGTTATATTTTTTGACAACGTTGAAATTCTGCCTGTGTGCGTTCTGGTAGGAACACTCAAGTTTTCCACTGTGATTTCATCCTTTGTTGAAGGAAGGTTGGCATGGGTCTCCTTTGAGTCCCCTACCTGGGTGGTTCACCAAGGAAAGTGTCAACTGCATTTCCCTCAGTGACAAGGACTCGAAAGCGTTTGCTGGGTGGGATTCCGGTCACCCAGAATTAAAGGTGGAAGCCATTCCTACAGCTGAAGTAATGTTCTGGAACTAGTGTGATTTGAGAAGAATCAGAAGCTGAAGGATGTGCACTGCTGTATTTAAACATTAGGTTTTCAAATCTCTTATCCTTTTTTAGCATTGATTTTTTTTTTTTTTTTTAATTACACATAAGCAAGGAAAAGATGGGCTGACAGTATTCCTGCCTGATGAGAAAACAGTTAAGGACGGAAGAGGTGTGAAAGCAGAGGGGCAGGGTTAAGAACAGGAGCCTTCGAAGGGGACAAAATGGGATACTTGACATACTTGAGAACCGGTTGCCTCGTCCATTCTGATGGAGGCTGGGAGGTCTGCCTGAGTCAGGTTTCCTGTAAATGGAGATCTCTGCGATGACAAAGCGGAGTGGCGTTTTTCCATAAGGCACATATTTCCTGCTTTTCCCACCACCTGCCCTGGTCCACGAGGTTGGCAGGAGGTTCCTGTTATTTTTACACCCAAGAAGCTGGGGCTCGAAATGTGTGTTCAAAGTCATTGGAATAGGCAGCGCCCGAAGCAGGATGACCCTCTGTCCTGTGACCTGCGCACATCCAGCTCCTCAGAGCTGCTGCCACCGTGGGCGACAAGTGTCCGCTCAGTATTTCAGCATGTGTTACAGTCTGCTGTCCACTGTGGGGCGCTTCTGAGCAGAAGTCTCAGCCCTGAGACCTAGTAGCCCTGGGCGGATGGCTCCCGTCTCTTTGCTGGCGGGAGGAGGTGCTGGAGCCTGATGCATCCTGACCTGATGGCAGGGACCGGTGTGCGACTGTTGAGGCGACTGTTGAGACTGAAGGAGCAGGCGAAGTGCTTGGG
Source organism: Spilogale gracilis (assembly GCA_004023965.1). Classification (NCBI taxonomy): domain Eukaryota; kingdom Metazoa; phylum Chordata; class Mammalia; order Carnivora; family Mephitidae; genus Spilogale; species Spilogale gracilis. The sequence continues at coordinate 15,900 of PITA01024974.1, forward strand.
GGAGCCCGCGCGGTATAGCTGCGGAGGCCAGGTGTGCTGGGTAGGAAGTGGGGCACTGTGGTCGTGTCTTACATGGTGTCGGGATGCTCACTCCTGCATTCTCTCTCAGCTTGGAGGGAGAGGGGCTTGAAACCTCGGACTGGGTTCCAGGCAAACCCAGGCACTGAAACCCGGGAAGAAGTAATGGAGCCCTGCTGCCAGGAGAAAGGCCCCCAAGCGGCCTGTGTGGGTGCTGGTGGCAGAGAGGCCGTGGCGGCTTCCGGCTGGCACGTGCAGAGTGGGCGTGGGAAGAGGGGCCCTTTGGGGACCAGCAGCTCAGCTTGGACTGCAGTGCCGGCTGGCGGAGAGGGGCCTGTGGGTGAGAGCCACCCGTGGGTTGGGGAGCGAGGCCCGGAGCCGGCGAAGGTGCACAACTGCAAGTCCCCGCGCGAAGTCTGAGCAGGCTGAGGAGGCACTCGGGCCCGAGCGTGATGGCGGAGGAGGGCAGGTGCCGAGGAGGGCCCTCCACGGCTGAGCCTGAGCCTGCGGAAGGTGGGACGGGGGGCCAGTTGAGGCAGGCGGAGCTTTTCAAGTGATGGGACAGAAGGGTCAGAGCCGCAGGTGGTGTGGCGAGGCGGAGCCTAGGCTTGCGGGAAGGCTGTCCTGGAGACGGGGGATGGGCGCTGGGGGGGCAGGGGGGAGGTCAGCGGGCGCTGTGCTTGTGTGTGGGGGGGCGACCAACTGCAGAAGTGCTGCTGATGTGAAGGGAAGGCTGAGCGGCCGGGCTTGTGTTCTGTGGCCGCTGGAATTTTACACACACGCTGCTTGAAGCCCCATCGAGTGCTGTGGGTTGTTGTCATCAGATCTTCCCGGGGAGGGGTGTTCTCTGCATATAATTGTTCTGGCCTTGGGAAGCAAAAACCAACTTCCCAGAGGAAGAGAGACTAGGGAGGATTTGCTCAAAATGGAAAACTAGATTTTGAATGGAGCCAGGACGGACACCGAGGGCTCGGGGTTCGCGGGGCCAGGGTCGCTGGACCACACCGCCTTCACAGCCGCTGGACCTGCCTCCCTTTCCTTCTTTGCCTAAATTTCCTTGGTCTGTTTCATTTATCTGGTTTCAAACTTGGGATATCATCTTTTTCTTTTTGTTTTTTTCTTTTCTTTTTTTTTTATTTATTTGACGGAGAGAGATCACAAGTAGGCAGAGAGGCAGGCAGAGAGAGGAGGAAGCAGGCTCCCTGCCGAGCAGAGAGCCCAATGCTGGCCTCGATCCCGACCCTGAGATCATGACCTGAGCCGAACGCAGAGGCTTTAACCCACTGAGCCACCCAGGCGCCCCCGGATTTCACCTTTTTTACTGTGTTTTGCCATCAGCCCTTCTTCGCCCACTCTAGCGTGTGAAGAACAGATTCCCCCCACCCCTTTAGATTTTTTCTGAGCTTCAGATAAAATAAAACAGGGTTTTGCATCTGGGAGCAGAATGATACTTTAAATTGTTTTCTTCTCTGCAAAGAGCGGCACTAGGCCAGGTGTACTGAAAAAAGTACAGTAAAAAGGGTTTTTCTTGGTTTTTCATTAGGAAGAGTTCCTTACTGGAGCTGGTGAATAATCTTCCGGGGTGTGCACCTGACCGTAGAACATCGTGGGCTCCGAGCTAGTGGTAGCGGGCTGTGCCGTTAGCTCCTGCACACCCGTGGGTGCAGGGCACATTCTGGTTCGTGCGCTCCGAGGTGGGTGGTGACCTCCTTGTCCTGCAGTGCGGGCCCTTCCTTGCCCCACAGCAGAAGTAGCGGGCGTGTAAGAGTGCTGTCTGTTGGTGGGCCCGCTGGCGATTTGGCCGGGAGAAGATTGGACAGGATGTCTCATCATTAGCTCCCAACTTTCTTGCCTTTGAATGGACCAGAAGCCTTTGGGATTCTGTTGATTCTCCACAAACAGATTTTCAGCTCTGGGAAGTCACAGAAACATGGGCTGGTGCTCATTTGTGGGAATGAGAACAGTGTGTTTTGTGTCCTAGCTCATCTGCTCAGTGTTTCGCCATCCTAGAGGATCGGAGCCTCTGGCTGGATACCAAAGTTGCTCACAAAATCAGTGTAAAATCATATTTTGGTTTCGCCTAGCAGTTTGAGCAAACGGGGGCACGGCCCTGTCTGCAGATGGTGCCCGTCTTGCCAGCGGGTCGCAGCTCCCAGGCCACCGTGGGTGCAGTGTCCCTTTCGCAGCTCTGGCCCCGCGAGGCCAAAAAGCACGGGATGGGGTGGTCGTGCTGGAGGTCGGATGGGGCACGGGGGGCTCTGGGAAAGCCCCCTCTGCAGGGAGAATGGTGTGGACTTGAGGCCCCCAGTGGCCACGGGAGGCTTTTGCAGACGTGTGACGGTGGCGGGGGTGAGAGCTGCTGCGGTGTCCTCAGGCCGTCCTGCCGTGGGTGGCCAGCTCAGCAGGGAGCACACAGCGCCGGCAAGAAAGAAAGGCTGGGAGCATTCATTCCACTCTTAGCGCCGTCTCCGTGCCAGAGCGAGAGACCTCCAGAGTGGTAGAGGGCTCGAATGTGCTTATTGCAGAGTAGCTCGGTGGCCTGTGGGGCTGTCCTCAGCTACGGCGTGCCCTTTCTGTGCAGGCAGAAGCTCTACACTGAGGATGCGGCCTTCGGAGCTTCGGCCTCTCCACCTCACTATTTCTCTTCTGAGCTCGCGCTTCACTCGTGCAGCCACTCGCCGTACCCCGTGCAGTGTTCCCAGAGCGTCTGCCCGGTGCCCGGCTCCCAGTACGCTTACGGCCACCCCAGCGCGTACCGAGGCTTTCAGACCGTGACGCCGCGAGGCGAGCAGATGTGCCCTCTCCCGCAAGACACGAGAGCGCCGCTTAAGGTTAGCACGCCGCGGGCTGGGGTTTCCGTGGCATTTAAAATGGAAAGGGCCACTTGGTTCTCATGTGTTATGTAAGTAGTGGTCATCTTTCTTATGTATTTAAGAATTGATTTTTGTTTATCCTTTTTGGAAATGTTGTGAATACTTAACGGATTTCTAGTTTTAAGCCTTTGTTGATGGTACTGGTTTTCTTAGTTCATGTGACTTTTTAATTTTTTCTGCAGAAGAAAACATACGATGAGCAAAAGTTTGACGGCAAGAAGGCTGACGGGTCTCTGTCATCTGATATAAAATCCGTTCGAGGTTCACATCCTACGTCCACCCGTGCAGACGCAAATTTGAGACCAGGTGAAAATGGCACGCGCTCTGATGTTCTGTCGTCCTCCCCAGCCTGCTCCGGAAACGTCACTGTTCCTTGTACACCTATTCCCGTGGAGGCCACTGGACTCTGCCGGGCCCCCGAAGGCCTCTCCGCCCGGGGAGGGACCTGCTGGGGGGTCTTGGTGTGCCCTGGTGAGCGCTGGAAGTGGCCCAAAGCCACGTGGCATGTAGGTGGCCCCGCAGGCTCAGGACGTGGAGCTCCCAGCCGCACCCCCTGTTCTGTATTTGCGCATGTTCATTCCTGAAATACCTTCTCTGGTGTTCTAGTGGCATGTTTTTTAAAAGGCAGGAGAGTTGGTCTGTGGTTTGATTCCCATCCTGAGCAACCGCCACCGTGGGGCAGCGTACTTGCTCGGGGGGACATGTCTGCTCTGAGCTCGGGGACGGCTGCTGCACGCTGTGGCTCAGAGCTGCGCTTCTGGTGGTGCCGGTTACGGGGCCATTTGGTGGCTTATTTATAAGAAGGGCCAAAACCTTCACGATAGTGTAGGTACTGGGAGTGGTTTCTATTTACGTAGATAACTTACGTTACTCCGTATGTAGGTATTTCTCTTGGTGTGGACTTCACTTAAGCCATTGGGTGCACGGAAGTTTGTAGGGGAAGCTGAACGGCCACCTGTCGTGCCTGGCTCCGCGGCCTCACCGCCCACGGCGGGTTCATTTGTGTTTGAGCGGGAGGGGTGGGAGGAGAGCCCAAGTTTACTTGCTTTCTTCCAGGCTCCCTCCCAGGTGTGGAGGGTTTATCCCTGGAAAGAAATTTGTTGGCGTCTCTGTAAATTTGCAGAACTCTACAACGTGTATTAAGAATAATTAGATCAGGTTGCAGTAACCAGTTCCACAACTTTAGAATTATGCCTCCAGATTTGCAGTGCGCTTTGCTTTCTCCTGCCTGGTGGCCCAGCCCCAGCCGCCGGCGCTTCCGGTCCTCGCTGGTCCCCACCGCTACACAGGAGGGCGTCACTGGCGCGGGGGGCATTCGGACAGGCCCGTGTCGGTGCATCGACAGCAATAGGCTTCCCGCCCTGTTGATGTCTGAGTACGGGTCTTCACGCAACACTTACGTTTTCACTCCTTTCGATTTTGTTAATACAGATGGTTATCAAAAGCGAACGGACAGGAAATCCAGAATTGTTGAAAAAAGTGGAGCTGCCTCCAAACCGGAGTTTGAATTTACCAGGTTGGACTTCCCTGAACTACAGGGTCCGGAGAACAGCGGGATCTCAGAGACCGAGAAGCAGCCCAAGTGGGGCCCCCTGCGCTCTGGCTCAGCCGACCTTTCTCTTCTCCGAGAGGTGGCGAAACCTGCCAAGGTGAGTGCGGGCCTCCTCTCTGTCTCCTTCCTTCCTTCTCCCCGGGTGCCTTTGCGGGTCCCTCGCGTCGCGCTGAGTCTTCCAGCGGGGGCTTGGCTGTGCACGTCGAGGACCTTCTGCTTGGACCTTCCAGCCCGGTATGGGCCCTAGGACAGCTGTTCTTTTAAAAGAATCCCCAGCTGAGCTTCCTGGTGCTTGCTAGCTGGAGGGACGGAGGCCAGCCCCCGCACGGGTCCCGCAGACCGCCCCAGCGGCCCCCTCCCTTCCAGCATCGTGTCCCGAAGGCTTGCTCACCAGTACAGACAGATGCCTGTAATCCAACAGTGACGCGTCAGACTGCGGAGGGCGGCCTCCGATTTTCTCAGGCTTTCTGTCGGCACCTCTCTCGCGAGATCACAGACTCGGTAGAAGTAATCACTGTGTGCTTTGTTTGCCACTTAATGATTTTAAAATACACTGTGCTCCACGTTTGGTCTTGCAGTTTTAGTCCATCCAGCTTCCAGGAAAAAGTATCCTGAGGTTGGTAGTCCCTGAGGTGGCTTCTCACCAGTTTCTGCCAAGAGAGGGTGGGAGGGCAAGGAGGAGGAGGACACAGGGAAGATTCCACCCCCCCCCCGCCCCCGCCTGCCCCGGCCACCACCTGTTGAATGGAGTGGGTACTCTGCTTCCTCAGGTGCGTGTGGGTGCTTGGCCACTGACATCCAGAGGCGGGCAGGGTGGCTCGCGGTGTGCAGAAGGGACCCCGCTCCGCACGCATAACCATGATGCTGTGCGCCACGCCGCGTCCCTGTGGCTCACCTGTGTCCGGGAGTGCAGGCTGGCCAGCTGGCCTACAGGACTCTGCTTTGGCAGCTGTGTGACCCCTGTGATCCCCACTGGGCATGTGGAGTCGCTGAGCCATTGAGGGGCTCCATGCCTGCAGCCCGGGTGGTCGGTGCCTGGCCCTAGCCTGTGCGCGCCCTGTAGCGGTAGGACAGGCCTCCAGCGAGCCACGGCGGGGTGGGACCGACCCGTCCCGTCATGGTCACCGGTCACACACGGGCGTCTGGACCCGGAGTGAGTCCCGTGGTGCTCTGAGGAGGCTGCATCCTCACTCCTTGCCGGACATGTGTTCACACTCTTGAGTTACGTGGGGACTTTTAATTTTTCCTTCTAGGAGAAACTTTTCTCCCTGTTATCTCCGCCGTCTCTTTAGACGGGAGAAATATTTAAAAGAGAATAAACAGTTGACTGTGAACAGCACAGGTTTGAGCTGCATTCGACGCGGATGTTTTTGATAAACACAGGACAGTACTGCAAACATTCCCTCTTCCTCGTGATTCTCAGCGGTGTTTTCTTTAGCTTGCTGTCCTGTTGGGGTAGAGTGAGGGGCACCTACCGCGTGCATCGCGTGCTCCGCCCGGTAACTCCTTATGTGGCCGGGCAGGGTTCCCGTCCGTCGTAGGCTGTTGTAGTCGGTTCTGCAGGGGCAGCGGTTCCGTGTGGAGTTTGACTCTCCAGGGGTCAGCACCCCAGCCCCCATTTGCTCAAGGGTCGCCTGCAAGTGTCGGACGTTGTATAAGAGAAAACCATGTTAAGCACTTAAATCTTTTTTTGGCGGCACATTGTGGGGACTGAGGGGCTTGCCCTCAGTTTGAGGGTAGGCATGTGTAGGTGGGACTTTGTGTCTGAGTTTTTCAGACTTGGCATTTCTCCATGCCATTAAGTAGGTTTTGAAAGCCTGTAGCACTGAATCTTGAGGGGGGTGTGTAATTTATGTAACTGTTCTTGGACAGGTAAGCGGTGGTGAGCAGCTAAGTTGTATTTATTCAAAGAACAGACTGTGTTTCAATAATTTTATTTTTTGTTACTGGGCTCAGATGAAACGGCCGAGTGGGAAAAGTTTTGAAGGCTGTGAGCTTTAGAATTTAAGTCCGTTCCCATTCGAGTGGGTCAGTTTTCTCGTGCCCCGCGCGCTGTGGTCGCCCCGAGGTCACCCTGAGGTCTGTCTGCGTGTGCTTGCCCGCCCCCATGTCATTTGCTGCCCCACGTTTTGTGTACATTTGTTGCCTCTGTGGACGTGGGGATCAGTCCCACGACCTGAGATCATGACCTGAGCCGAAACTGGGAGTCAGAGGCTCAGTGGCCTGAGCCCGCCGGGCGCCCCTGGAATTTTTAATTAGCATATGCTTTGAGATTTTACCAATTTACAAGGGAAGCTCTATTTAAAAATGAAGTGCTTACTCAATATGAAATAGTAAGAAGATGCCGTTTGCCTTTTAGGGAGAAGGGGTGGGGAGAAGCACCGACACAGCGGAGTCCCCGGCCGGCCGCGCTGCCGCCGATCCCGCTGCCTGTACCCGAGGTAAGGGGAGCCGCCGCGGCCTTAAGATAGAGGCCCTGTGGTCCGAGGTCACTTGTAGCCCAGTGCGTCTGAGTGAGTTGTGGACATGCTGATCTCACCGTGGGGAGCCGCGGGTAGGTTCGCGGGGGCCCACGTTAGTGTGCAAGGAGTGTAAGGTAGGAGTGGAGAATTCTAAATGAAATGGGTTGGGTTTGTCCAGTAAAGGGAGAAATTCTATGAACTAAGAAATGGCTGCTTCCTTCAGTATACAGCCTACACCAGCCAGCGAGGGTCTCAACGTCGGAGGCCTCAGGGCCCCTTCACGGCCTTTACGAAGCCCCGGAGAGCTGCTGTTCATTTGCACAATAGTGATCGGTATTTATTATATTCAGAGTTAAAACTGAGGAGTTCTAAGAATTACTTTGTAATTCCCTTAACAAGTAACAATGATAAACCTGTTAATACCTGTTAACGTAGCAATTTTTTTTTTTAAAGCAATTATTTATCTGAGAGAGAGGCAGAGGGAGAGAGAGCGTCAAGCAGACTCCCTGCCAAGTGGGGACCCCGATGTGGGGCTCGATCTCGGGACGCCGAGACCGTGACCTGAGCGCGGTCACGACTCAGACGCTGTGCTGACTGAGCCACGCCGGTGTCCCAGCATAGCATGTCTTTATGAGAAAGGTTTCCAGGGTTGGACGATAGTGAGGAGAGCAGCCTTGTGGGCCACGTTGGCAGCCCCCCGACGGGCTCAGCCGCCAGCCTCAGTGTGCGGTGGTCTCCCAGCCCAGGTCCTGCGGCCTCCTGGAGGCCCCGCTGGACGCTCAGGAGTGGGAGCCCCGCGACAGCGCGAGGACACTCGGGAGTGGGAGCCCCGCGACAGCGCGAGGACACTCGGGAGTGGGAGCCCTGCGACAGCGCGAGGACACTTGGGGCCCGTTCCTGCCATCAGGAAAGTGGTTTTGATGCCTCGGATCCTTGGAAGGGTCTTGGGAGCTTCAGAGCGCACTTAGAGATCTGGCTGGGCTGTCCCAGAAGTGACATATTCCGTGGAGCTTGTCCTAACAGGACATATTTACAGAATTGCTCCAGGCGTATTCACAAGTGTGTTTTCTTTTGCATTCTCACGTGGGGTACGTGTGCCCCGGTAAAAGCCTTCATGTGGAAGGTGACTTGAATGGTGTGTAACTCTGGTCAAGAAGTGTCCCGTCTGGCCCCCTGAGGGGTGCCACCAGCTGCCCACGGTTGCCCGGGGTCGCCTTCCGTCCGTGGGAGCCGAAGCAGGGGCTGTACTTGGACCCGAGGTCTGAGAAGGAAGTGACCGCCGGCTGCGGTAGCTGAGGTCCGTGGTCGGTGGCGTAGCGGCGTTGTGGGTACACAGCGAGGTCAGCAGGGCCGGAACTCCATCGTTGCCCTATTGATTTTTGTGTGTTTGCCATGTGGATTTCATTGTGGGTTGTTACTTTTTAACCAAAACTATAGTTTATCTACCCACCTGCACCACCAAGTTAAAAAACCGGTTGCTCGGAAAATCCCGCAGCCCACAGGTCAATTCAGCACGGGTGTTGCAAGAAGAAAGTTGAGCAGTAGCTCTGGTTTCCAACAGAATGTTCTGAGCACCTGAGTTTAATTATGCGCGAGTAGTGACCTCACGTCACACATATTTAGAATTTCTAAGTGTTTTTATTTTACTGTTGAGTTTGTTCACCAACTTTGGTTATTTTTGAGCAGAGTTATCTTGGACACCAATGGGTTATGTTGTTCGGCAGACATTATCCACAGAACGGCCCGCAGCCCCTAAAAACGTTACTTCCCTGATAAACCTAGAGACCGTCGCTTCGTCAGCAGACCCTCGCCGCATTAGTATGTCACGTCCTGAAGTTGTGTCTTCGGATCCTTCCTGCAGAGAGAAGCCCGTCCACTCGGCTAAAAAGGTATGTGTCGTGTTTGGGTGACGTTGGTCTTCTGTGCCACTGGGTAGTCGTTTTTTTTTTTCAGATCCTAACAGTGTTTCGTTCTGTGCTGTAGTCACTAATGTGAGTCGCTTGTAGTTCTATCTTGAACAAAATAGAACCTCAGTCAGGGAACCCAAGTGGTAGCTTTTAGAGTAAGGGACCATGCCGATTTTACATGTATGGTCTTAAAGCATTGAAGTCTTTAAGGGACAGATGCCAGCAGAACTTCATGCTCCAGCCTGTCGTGTCCTGCCTTTCTTCCCCCTGGTCTTTGATCTGTTGGGTTTAAATTGCTTTTACCGCCTAGGGTGAGGACAGAAAAACAGCTGAATTCCACCTTTGGTGATCATCTGGTATGTTACTGAGTCTTGGTTAATTGCAGCTTATTGTAAGGTAGCATTTCAGAATCCATTTTTCCCTTTTTCCTCTTTTTTTTTTTTTTTTATAGATTTTATTTATTTATTGACAGAAACACAGCCAGAGAGGGAACATAGCAGGGGGAGTGAGAGAGGGAGAAGCAGGCTTCCCGCTGAGCAGGGAGCCGATGTGGGGCCCGATC
>PITA01024975.1:0-25312 GCA_004023965.1 Spilogale gracilis
ATTTTTTTTAAAGGTTCCTTTTTTTAAATTTTATTTACTTATTTGAGAGAGAGAGATTGAGAGAGCGAGGAAGCATGAGAGGTGAACGGTCAGAGGGAGAAGCAGGTTCCCTGCCGGCAGGGACCCCGACGCGGGGCTCTACCCCCGGGGAGCTCATGACCTGAGCGGAAGGCAGACGCTTCACTGACTGAGCCCCGCAGGCGCCCCGCAGTCTGTATTGTCATCTGGGGGGGGGCGCAAGGCTTCTGGGAGCGGAGTGGATGTGTGCCTTCTACAGGTGGGGGCTGGGGGGCCCTGAGGCCCTGGGCACACCCCCGGCTCATCCCCCCCAATCCTGCCCTGTGGGGACCCGGTGGGCAGAGGAGTCAGGACCAGGCTGGGGTGGGAGCAGCGGGGACGGTGCAGAAGCCGACCCGGGACAGGGACCTGCTGAGGGCCGCTGGGCGCGGCCAGCTTGGAGTGCGAATTTGGAGAAGCCCCTGCGGCTTTGTTTCGGGCCCTGGGAACAGGACGGAAGGGGCACCCGTGTCCAGCACTGCTGTCCAGGCTGTGCATGTGGAAACCTTGGGTGGCCCCAGACAGGTGTGGGCCGCCCACCCCGAAGGCCACTGTCTGTGGAGCCTGGCCCAGCCCCCGCCCACTGACGGGGGCCCCTCTGGGGCTGGGCCCTGCTTCCCAGTGGCAGTGACCCATTGAGGCGGGCTTGAAGGGGCTGCAGGAAGCCGTGATGGGCCGACCACCCACTGGTCAGGCCTCGGCATGCCAGAGGGCTCGCTTCACTGCTGCCCATTGCGTGGTGAGGACCACAGTCCTTCACACTGACCTGCCGGGTGACCCCGGTCTCACCCGTCCCAGCCTTGCCTCAGGTCACTGCTCTTAACAATCTCATGTGGGGCGCCTGGGTGGCTCAGTGGGTTAAAGCCTCTGCCTTCGGCTCAGGTCATGATCTCCACGCCCCCCTCCTCCTTCCCCTCCACGCCCCCCTCCTCCTGCCCAGGGTCCTGGGATCGAGGCCCACATCGGGCTCTCTGCTCAGCAGGGAGCCTGCTTCCTCCTCTCTCTCTGCCTGCCTCTCTGCCTGCCTGTGATCTCTCTCTGTGTCAAATAAATAAATAAAATCTTTTAAAAAAACCAAAAAACAATGTCATGTGGGCTAGGCCTTCCCTGTCCACCCTCCTGGGGCAGGCACGGGACAAGCATCATGGGAAGCCACAGTCTGGCTAGAAAGCAGACAGGAGCCCGCGCACAGTGAGGGAAGGGCGAAAGGGCTGGCTCCTGAGAGCCCGCAAGGAGGGCCTGGCTGGCACAAGATAGCTGCCTAGACACGGGCCAAGTCGGGCCATCCCGGTGGTGGCGCTGCAGGGCCAAGGCTAGTGGGCCTGTGGTCTGAAGAGCTAGTGGACAGTGCCCGGAGGCGGGTCCTACCTACTCAAGGGGCGTGATCCACGCCTCGGGACCAGTGGGGGCTTCAGGAGGTAAGAGGGCGTGTGGAGGGAAGGGGATCATCCGAGAGGGTGGCTGTGAGGATGGACTCGGGGAGAGCGGCCTCGGGGGCACGAGCAGCCCACAGGGGAGGGGCAAGAGTGTCCTGGATGGAGCAGGTGCGCCAGGACGGGCATCACTGTGGTTGGGGGGGGATGGGTGATGGAGGGGCCCTCCAGGCCCCTGAGCTGAGGACGGGGCCCCCAGGTCCTGACACCTAGGCCTGCCAAGGCAGGGGGACCCCCGAGGCAGCCAGAAAGCTCCACAGCCACACAACTCCAGGGTCTGAATCCCTTCCCCGCGGTGGGGTCTCGTCTCGACCTTCTGCTGCCTGAATGAGTGCGCCACTCACCCCCCCCCCCGACATGCACACACCAGATCTTTGTCAAGGGAAAGCTCTGCCCTTAAAAAAAAAAAAGAAGTAAATAGCAAGAAGCAGAACCAAATTTTCCGGAGGCCTGGAGGATTTAAAAGACAATACATCTGAACAGTCTGTACAGTTTAATTAAACAATTTTAATGCCAATTTCCAAATTGTCCTATGTTTCATCTTGCTCAAACATTCCTTCCTAGCAGTGTAAATGTGTTGCCGTTTCGTCACTTTTAATGTCATTTTCTCCTATCAATGTATCATCTGCTTTTCCTTTTCCCTCTGGAGCGAGGCCATCCCCCTGTGGAGCAGAGCCCCTCCAGCTGAAGGAACACCGGCCTCCACTGCGTTCCCGTGAGCCCGATGGGGGCCCAGTGCAAGCCCATGGCCGGGTGGGTCAGCCCCACCAGATGCCACGGACCCACAGTTGGCGAGCACCAGGCCAGGCGACACCGCGCCTGGGGGGACCATTCCCGCAGGCCCTCAGCTTGGCTGGGCAGAGTGGAAGAGAGTCGGAGTTGGAAGATGCCCCTCTCCCTGGGTCTGCACAGCAAGTGGGCCGGGGATTTCTGAAGGCTCGGTCAGGTGATAATGTCTACTTTAAAAGTCCATGGCCCTGTCCCTTCTGCAGACACCTGGAGGATGGAACGTGACAGAAGAGGGTGACAGTCTGTCTCATTTAGAATGATAGGCAGCTTCCTCCCTCTACCACGGGATCCTGCGGAAGCCCTATCCTGCCCTCCCGTCCCTGGCACACACCTCGCGGTCAGCCCACCACACAGGCCCGCCCCAGGGTCCCTATGGGTCTTCCCACTCCTCAGCTCTCTCCTGGGAGCCACGGGGCCTTTGCACAGGCTGCTCTCACTGCTGGGAATAACCTTTGCTCCTCTTCTGGCTGCTTTCTCTTCTCAATATGTCTGCAGCTCCCCTTCTGGCTCTCCATGGCACTTAACACAGTGTGTGGATGTTTTCGTCCTGTGTCCAGGGATGCGTTACTGGCTGTCTCCTTCCTGGAATGGAGCTCCAGGGAACAAGGACAGGGCCTGTACTGCTTCCTGTCGCTGCATCCCCTACCACCCAGGACCTGGCACACTGCTAACCTCCCCCTAGTTTTTGTTCAGCAAATCGGTAAGAGCCTCCAGCTTCACCCTAACTTTAATGAATGTGGAGATCAGGAACCTGCTTCAGCTTAGGTGTCTGTCCCCTCTTTGCAAGCCTCCCCGCAGCACTGAGCCCTAGGCCCTGGGCTCTCCCGGAGCCTTCTCCTCTGCAGCGAGGGCCCTAATTGCTGTTTGAGGACCTTAATTACGGTCTGGGGCCCTCCAGTGCTAAGTGGTAGCATTAAGATAGAGTAAATGTTTTCCTTTCCTTGAAAAGTTCACGTATACAAGAGGAGGTGCTGCTGAGTGGAGAGCAGCCTGTACAGGGCACCGACCCAGACCTGCACCAGGGCTACGGTGGCCACATCTTCCTGTCCCTTCGTCCACCTCCTTCCCAGGGCACAGCTGCCTTCCCCGGCCTCCCCATTTCGGCTACACCCTGACGCCCAGCAGGTGGGGAAGCTCAGGCTGCCACGGACCTGGCCAGAGCCAGGTGGCCGGCACTCCATGTCGTGCCAGCAGCTGGGGAGGCCCAACCCAGGCTCCCGGACGGCCTCTGAGGACCAGCTTCCTGCTCTTTGTCCGGGAAGGGGCTCTCCCCGCGCTGAGGGTGGGTTTGGAGGGAGGGAGGGAGGCGCCCCTCCAGGGCTGCCTGGGGGTGTGGGGAAGGTGCTCCCAGAGCAAGTCCCACGGTGACGAAGACGGGTGGTCGCGGGGCAAGTAGGAGCCTCCAGAGCGAGGAAGGCGGGCACTAGGGTGGGGAGGAGTCAGGAGCGGCCCCGCGCTGACAGCTGGCTGGCGGGCAGGCCCCTCTGTGGGCCTGGCGGGGGCGGCGCGGTCCGGTCCGGGCTCTGAGGTACCGACGGCCCCGCGGGCGGGACTGGGCCCCAAGAGCACTCTGCGGAGGAACCCCTGCAACACAGGCGCTCCAGTGACCTGTTCCGCGTGTGCTCCGCGTGAGCGCGGGGAGGCTTGCCGAGGGCCCGGCCCGCTCCCCAGGCCTTCACGGGTCCCCACCCGGAGCGGCGGGCACCGGGCAAGTTCGCAGAAACTGCCTCCTGCGTGTGCGCGCGCGCGCCTGTGCAGGCGGGAGATGCGGAGAATCCCACCCACGGACCCAGCGGCACATCACACGGGCACGGGCACACCCAACACACACGCGGAGCGGGAGGGGCACGCAGCCTGGCAGTCACGGCCGCGGCCACCCACGCCCGCCCGGCCCCGCCCCCTCGGCGACCCCGGCCCGCGACGCCCGGGGCGTAGGGGCGGTGCGCGGCGGCGGCGGCGGCGGGGAGGGGGAGGGGAGAGCCCGCCTCCGCGGCTCGGGCCGCCCCCGCAGCTGGGGGCGGGGAGCACGTTGGCGCCGCTCCCTCCCTCCCCCCCTCCCCCCCGCGGAGCTTCTCCGCGCGCGCCCCCTGGCGCCCCGCGCGCCCGGAGAGACGGTGGGGGCGCGGTGGGGTCCAGCTCCGCCCCCGCCCCCCGGGACCCCGGAAACCGGCGGGCGCCCCCCGCGATGGGGGAGGGTCGCTCGCGCGCGTGCCTCGGGGCGGGGGCGGCCCCTCCCTCTCGGCGCCCCTGCGGCCCCGCCCCCGCGCCGCCCCGCCCCCGCGGCTCACTCCGAAGTTTCCTGCGCCGAGCGCGGACACGCTCCGGGCTTGCTCGCCGCCCCGCGCCCCCCGGCCCCGCGCCCCCGGCTCGTCCGCCCAGCGGTCCCCCTCCGCGCCGGGGCCGCCGCCGTCGCCGCCGGGCCAGCGGGAGCGGGAGCCGAAGCCGGCGGGCCGGGGCCGGGGGCTCGGGGGCGGCGCGCTCCAGCCGGGGCCGAGCGCCGTACCGGATCCGCGGTGACCGCGCCGCCCGGGCGATGCCCGCGGGGCCGCCGCCGACCGCCGGAGCGAGGTGAGACACGGCGGGGACGCGCGCCCCACTGCGCGGCGGGACCCTCTTCAACTTAGCGGAGCTGGCAAGGGGGCCCCGGGGGCCCCCCGCCCCGACGGTGGGGGAGGGGCGGCCCAGCCCTCGCCGGAGGGAGGGGGCGGGCGGGGGCGGGGGGGCGCATTTGTCTCTAATAAGGGAAGACAAAGACATCCCAGCGATCGCGGCTGTTCCCGCAGCTCCGCTGTGTCCGAGGCAGACGAGGGGTGTCATTCTCGGGTCCCGGTCACCGCCTGTCACCCCGCAGGTGCTGCCCGCTGCCACCATGACCGAGGGCGCTCAGGCGGCCGACGAGGTCCGAGTGCCCCTGGGCGCTCAGGCCCCGGGCCCGGCGGCGGCGGCGGCAGGGGCGTCCCCGGCGAGCTCCGGAGTGCCGGGGCGGGAGGCGGAGCCGGGGTCCGGGTCCGGCGTGTCTCCCCCCGAGAGCCCGGCGGCCGAGCGCGGCGCGGAGCTGGGCGCCGACGAGGAGCAGCCCGTCCCGTACCCGGCGCTGGCGGCCACGGTCTTCTTCTGTCTCGGGCAGACCACGCGGCCGCGCAGTTGGTGTCTCCGGCTGGTCTGTAACCCATATCCTTCCAGGACCGCCGGGCTGCGACGGGACCGCCGGGGCGGGGGGTCGGGGAGAGGGGGCCCTGTGCGCGGGACCTTCTCCGCGTGGCCTCCGCGGGACCGGACTCGTTGGATCCAGAGCGGGCTGGGCGCGCGGGCAGCGCAGGGCAGGGGAGTGTCGGCAGCGGGGGCTTCACTCCATACCCAATCGGGGCGAAGCTTAGCGCGAGATGGGAGAGGGTGGGAGAGGAGCGGGGAGGCCACCACGAGCTTGGAGGGGAAGAGGGGTCGGCAGGGCGGCAAGTCGGGACTCCCCGTGCCCCCTTGGGTGGCGGTCAGGATGGGAGTGTACCCCCCCCCAGGGCTAAGAGAATGTCCGCCAGAGGCGGGACCCTCAGTGGGGAGGGGGAAGGCCGGAGGGAAGTAGAGTAAGGGGAGCAAAGCTTTCAGCCTGTGCTTTGCGTGGCGGAGCGTGGCGGGAGACCCGTGGGGCCAGGAGACGGTGCGAGTTTGCCGGCCCTTTTCCACGGAGAGATGCCGTGGCGGTGCTTGTGAACTCGCCTCTCCAGGCTGAACTCCGTGCTGGGGATGACTGAAGTCATGCGCAGCTGGGGGTGGCGGGGCAGGGACCAGCTCGCTCTGTGGGCTCCCATCTCTTTCCCTGGGGCTTTTCCTGGCCTTGGAGGATGGGCCCCTCTCTGCTTCCAGGCAGAATGGCACAGACTTTCAGAGAAGCTTCCAGAGTGGTGTCGGGGTGGCCAGGGGGCACTTCTGGGATGCAGACAGCTTTGGTGGTCCCCCAGCTGATGGTGTTTGGGCGCTGTCCTGGTGGGCTCAGGTTGGCTGTGGGTCCTGCCTTCCTGGTTCTTGCTTGGTGGGAACCGTTTTCGGGTGGCTGGGCTGTAGGTGCTGTGCCTTCCGGCCCCTTGGGGTGGAGGGCTTGGACATCGTGAACAGAGGCAGCAGGGTGGGGGGTTGTGGCTGCGTGGAGGGGTCCACAGAGGTGGGGACCTCTACGTAAATTTTATTTGTCAAAACCAAAACCGTGGTTGAAGCACCGACGTGTGTGTATTTTTCCTAATTTGTGTGTTTAACTGTACAAATATTAAATGTAAAAGATGAAACTACCAAAAAAGTAATGAAGCCATGCTGCCTTTTTTTCTCCAAATCCAAACATCGGCTGAGTTCCGATTCACCTCTCGGCTGTGAAGAAAGGAGTCATTGTCACAGCCCAGGGGCCCCCTTGGGGCCTGACAGCAGACAGCCTGTGTCCTGCACCCTCGGCAGCCTGTGGGTGACCTGTTCCCGGTGTCAGGACTTTGTTCGTCCTCTCTCCGGAACCCTGGCCTGGAGATGGCCCGGCCACCTCGTTTTGACAGGAAGGTGGCATGGCTGTGTGTCACGGTGGGTGATGGCGCCATGTCCATGTGAGCATCCTGGGCTGGGATGGGACTGCTGGGCGGCTTTGTGTGCGTGTCCGGCATGTCCAAGCGTGGGCAGAGACCAGACGGGAAAGGAGCCACGTGGGGCCTGCACTTTGTGTCTTCGGACAGCCTCCGTGTCTGGCTGCTCCGGGCCCTGGAGGCTGAGGGAGTCTTACAGCCTGACACAGGGGTGCTCGGCGCTCTGGGCGCTACAGGCACGCTGTGTCCCTGGGGATGTCCCACGGGCCCCCTCACACCTGTGTGACTCAGTGTAGGGGAGCGGACGAGGGGTGCTCCCCGCAGGTAGGGTGAAGCCCAGAGCGGCTTGGGGGATGGGGCCGCGCCAGGGCCTTGTGCTGGTGTCCTCGTCTTTGTGCGTCCTCATGACCTAAGGAGGAGGATGCCCTGTGGCTGTGGGAGCAGGAGGGCCACCAGCCTGGGGGCAGGGGACACTGGCGGGGGTGTTGAGGGGCTCAGATCCCAGAATCCACTGCCTCGCGTTCTGTGGAAACACTGCACCTGTCAAGCACGGGGGGAGGGGGGATGCCCATCACAGTCTTCGGCCTTGTGGGGGCGGTGGCGTATCTCCAGCAGATGCCAGGCCAGGGCTCTGGGGGTGCGTGCCGGCTCTGGGGCAAACCTAAAATAAGCTGGCACGCCTGGACAGGTGGGGCCTGGCTCCCCCCCACCCCCCGCAAGCCCGTGGGGCCTCGGCACATCTTGGCAGAGCACTCCTGATTCATGAGGCACAGAGGGTGCGGCTGGCGCCCCCAGCTCCCTGTCTGCCCTGCCGCTGCCCTGCAGTCTTCGCCGCAGGGGATGAAGTTAGAGAGTGAGGGGGCCATGGGGTTTGCTTTGGGCACCCTGGTCGTGGGAGGCCGGCAGAATTCCAGCCGCCATCCCTGCTGCAGGCCAGGAGGGGCCCTCCCCCGGGTGGGTGACCCCAGCTCCGACAATCCCGCATGGTCTGCTTGGGCTCTGAGGGGGGGACGCCCAGGCACCGTGGAAGAGCCGACACGGGCAGCCGGCGTCCTTACTGATTGACTTGGTTTTTTGAAAATACAACTGTGCTGGAACTTTGGGGCAAGCGCTGTTTCTCCTACACAGGTTTATTTATAGAGGAAGGTGGGTGGGATCTGTGTGTGGTAGGCTGCGTGGCTGGGTTATGTTCTGCCCGGGCTCCCCCAGGGTTCCCGACTCGGGGCCTGCCGGTGGCGCAGCTGCTGCATCCCAGTGCCGGGGCGGCGGGGCCTCCAGGGACACCACTGCTGGGGGGGGGGGGCCCGGGGAGACCGGCTGCACGCAGCTGGGGTGTTAAGGGACCAGGAGGGGGCCGCGGAGGCCCTTGGGGGCTCGGGGGTGCACGTACGTCTAGGAGTTGCTTCCCAGGGGCCAGGTACGGGGTGGGCCTCAGCCTGGGGCTCGGAGAAGCCAAAGGACGTGGCAAGGTTACGCGGCTGCTGGAGGGCAGAGCTGGGCGAGCCCAGTCAGACTCTCAGGCCCCTGCGTTGGGCAGGGGTGCGAGGCTGGGCCAGTCCCAGCTTTTAAAGGTGTCTCGTGAGCTGATGCTTCAAGCCGTCTGGCCAGCACCGGCACACACGGCTCACAGCGGGGTGGGTGTCCTGGCGAGGACACTGGTGGCGTCGCCCTGGAACGGGGCTGACCCGGCTCTCCATCCTGCAGCCTGCTCTGCCCCCACGGAGCAGAACTGAACAGGGCAGTCCTCAGCGTCCTCACCTGCTGGCCTGCTGCTCCGCGCCCTTTGCCTAACGCGCGGGGTTTCTCTTGCGTACTCTGGGCACCCAGGCCTGGTGGTGCTCCCCGTCCAAGCCCCTCTTCGTGCCAGCATCTTGTTCCTGGACCCGGGCCTCTGTTCTCCGGGCGCCCACATGTCTGTGTGTGTGGACTCGGAGCCCCCAGGCCGGCCCCTCCTGGGGAGTCTTTGCGGGGTTCTCAGGCAGGTGCTGGACGGGCCTGGGGTGGGCCTGCGGGAAGGCCATCCTGTCCCTGGTAGAGTTAGGGGATGTGAAGGCAGGAGTGGCGTGTCTAGAGTGGGGGCCTCGCCTCTGTGGGCGTGTCCACCCGGACGCTGGGCTCCCCACCCCGCAGCACAGGCTCCCACGGCTCCCTGACTCTCTTTAATTGAGAGAGGAAGGAGGGACAGCGTTCCGTGTGTCTGCCTGCACGGCCTTCCCTCGTGCTCACGCTGAGCCCTGACCCTGTGCCTGCCCGGGACGGGCCCGCGTCTGCTCTCGGGGCTGGCATGAGCAGAGACGGGTGTGGTGGCGCGGGCCCCACGGGGAGGCTGTGGCCCGTGAGTGCTGGGGAGGGCCGTGGGGTGAGGGGGGGGTCTCTGAGTTCTTGCCAGAGGCAGTGTTGGGGGGCCCTGTTCTTAGTGTGGTTGCTTCTAGAGGGTTGGGGGGGTTCCTGGACGTGGGCATGACCTCCCGTTGGCCCCTGAGTGAGAGCAGGGCTGCCAGGTGTCCTCTCCTGGGCTCTCTGGGCTGCTAAGGAGGGCTTCCTGGAGGAAGTGCGCCTGGGCTGGGCTGTGTGGATGGATAGGAGCTCGTAGTAGAGAAGGAGCAGGAAGGTGTTTATGGGTTTCGTAAGGGTTTCTGCTTCCCGCAAGGAGACGGAAAGGTACAGTCGCTGGGGACCCTGCTGTGACGAAAGGCCCCACCTGTGGTAGCTCCCGCCTCTGGGGGGGGCAGGGCACGGGGGGGCATCCGGGTGCCCTGGGAGGGGCCTGGCTTCCTGTGTTTCCATTGCTTCCTTGGGGTAGCCCGGGAAGACTCATGGCCTAGACTTGCGGGCTTGCCCTACGTCGCCACCGAGTGACCTCTGGGGCCCCGAGCTGGACATAGTGTTCGTTGAGCTTCCTGGCAGCCTAGTTGGCAGGGGCCTCGTTGGCAGAGGCTGGGGAGTGCTGATGGAAGCTCTGTGCGTGTGCCATGGTGAGGCCAGGTGTGGCCCCCGCCCCCACATCTGCAGCGCAGCTGGACCTGGGGAGGGCCTGGGGGCTGCCGGGGGGCTCGGAGGGGCAGCACAGAGCCAGGCGGGGGCTCCCGCAGCCACCCACTGCGAGGCACCTTGGCTCGACAAACCTCTCTTGGCCTCAGCTCTGGGCTGGTCTCCGTGCTGGGCCCGCTATGGTCCTGTCCTGGACTCGGGGAGCTCCAGAGCTCAGCTGGGCTGGGTGGGCCAGACGCACGCTCTTGGGGCCCCAGGGTCGAGGAGTTTGCAGTGGTTGACTGTACCCAGACACTGGTGGTGGGAGGGTATGGGGCAGGACGGCCCCTGCAGGGGGATAGCACAGGCAGAGGGCCTGGGCAGGTGGGGGTATCTGACCATGGAGCTGTTGGGATCTGAACGCAAGGCAGGTGAAAGTGAGAGGAGGCAGGGAATCCAGGAAAGGCCTGTGAGCGTGGTGGGCCGGGTGATGGGCTAGCTCGGGTCTCAGGGAACAGCTCGGCCCCCAGCGCATTGGGCTCACGCCCCCGCTCCTCAAGGGAGGGGCGATATGGGGACCAGTCTCAGGGAAAAGTCAGGAGAGGTTGGGAGAGAATAGGAGGTGGGGGGCGCTTCAGGGGTCGAGGGGTGGCGGCCAGGAGACCAGAAGGTGCTGGTGCTTCCCCTCCCCCCCAAGGACCAGGCTGGTGTCGGAGGACGCTGTCAGACCCTGTGGGTGTGCCATCCTCCCTGGCATGGCGGAGCGGTCAGAAGGATCCAGGGAGCTCCCTGCACCTTCCTGTGCTGCAGCGGGCCAGAAGCGCCTGGCAGGGCTCCTGGTCCAGGGTCGGGATGCGGAGGGCCATGGGGGATGGGCCGGCCTGCCACACATCCTGGAGAGGAACCGAGGCAGCCGAGCTCAGCCCCACTCAGCCCCGCTCAGCCCCGCTCAGCCCCGCTCAGCCCCGCTCAGCCCCGCTCAGCCCCACTCAGCCCCAGCCCCGCTCAGCCCCGCTCAGCCCCGCTCAGCCCCACTCTCTGGACTCAGAGGCCAGACCTCGGCCCCAAGCCGTCAAGGTCGGGTGGGAAATGTTCTCTCTGCGTCCCTGGTGTCTGGCCCCCGCCCCGAGGCCTGGTCAAAGCCTGGCTTTCCTTCCCCCAGCATGTGGGTGTCTAAGTGAGGGTGGCGGAGGGCCCCGTGACTCCTGGTTCCCTGGGTTGATGCAGGTGGGCCTGGGAACAGCCCTGAGTCACATGGGCCAGTTGACTTTCCAGCAAGCAGACTGGGGAGTGGCGTCGGGCAGTGACCTTGTGTTGTGATTTAGGGCCTGGGTCCCCAGCTGGGGTGGGGCGCGGAGGAGAACAGCTCAGCCCTTGGGAGTCGGCAGCGGGTGCGGGCACCGTCCCCAGAGCACCGTGCCCGCCGCGGATGACAGATGGGGGCCCCTCTCCCGCTGTCTCCGCCGAGCGAGTAGCAGCTCGCCTCCCTGCTCACGGGCCCCCTGGAACAGACCGCCGTGCAGGGGAGGAGCTGTCAGCTGCTGCAGTTGTGAGGGACCGCGGATGAGCGCGGGGCGGGACGCGCCGGGAGCCTGGTGATGCCAGCTGTCTGCGACCCTGGCCCCGAGCAGCTTCTGGGGGGGAGCACCCCGTGTTCTTTGTAGTGCATACGAGGACCGTGTCTGTGTTGCAGAGCAGAAGCCCCTCCCTAGGCCCCCGAAGCCTGACCGCCGCCAGGTCCAGAGCAGATGAGTGCATCGAGTGCGTGTGCTTGGGGCTGCTCAGAGTCCGGGGCAGCTGGGCTCCCCACACTGGGTACCATCGCCCCTCCTGCGGCAGCTCATCCGAGCCGGACTCTGGCCCCAGACGCGCTTGGCGAGCCGCAACGAGCCTGCTTGGTCGTGCTGTCCTCTCGGTTCTGGGCTCTGGTGGTGCCTCCCCCACTCCCAGTCAGGGGAGGTCAGGGCTCCAGACAGCGGGGACTCTGGTATGGAGGGTGTGGCCTCTAGTGGGACCCTCGGCCCTGGGCGGGAGGGGTGGGGACAACATCATCTCTGCAGGGGGCATGGCCTGAAGTTAGAGCCCCCTCACCCCAGGAGGGCCCCAGAGCCTTCCAGGATTTCTTAGGTTTTCCACGCACCCCTTCCTGCAGCCCGGTGGTGGTCCCACACCTGCTTCGGTTATCCTTCACATGGTCCCGATTGTCCTCTTTGTCACTGAGAGCATGGGGTTCCCTAGGGGCCCTGATGGGTTGGTGAAGGGCCCAGTCCAGTCGGTGGCTGGCCAGGGCAAGGGCCCCAGAGATCCCTGGGCTTACCCTCCATGCTGTCCCTGGCTGTGAGAGCATGCAGGCCTCCCCGGGGGTCCCCTGGCCCCAGACCCCATGTGGGGTGTGCAGTCATGGACACGTGAATGGGGGCAGAGGCCGTGGGGGCTGCTCTTTAGGAAGAGCAGAGCTCTTGGGGTGGACGGGACCCGTGTCCCTAAAGTCACGGGCAGTGAGGCAGAGGTGTTCTGAGCTTGGGGGGGTCTCCTGCTGCAGACCCCATCCTTGTGTCAGAGGCTGAACCTGAGGGCCGTGGTGGACAAGGGTGTGTGCTGGGCTGGTGTGTCCTGGCTGGGGGCCCCCATCGCCATGCAACCCCCACTTGTTGGAGCAACGGCATGGGGCCTCGGCCGGCCGGCGGGGGGGCTGGCAGGGAGCTGGGCTGGAGGGACCGGGCTTGTTGGGGACAGCTCCCCCGGCGGCCTTGGGTGGTGCCTGTGGGAGCAGATCCCCCAGGGTCTCAGGCGGTGGCACTGGACCCGAGGCCATGCTGCCCACTTGGTGCCCCGGGCCGGCCAGAGGGCCTGGCACCAGCCACCTCCCCGCCGCGCAGCCTTCAGGTGACCTTTGTGGGCTTGGTTATGGCGTGTCCTCTGGGCCCTGTCCTTGGCGCTGGCCCGGGGAGCCCACGGAGGGGGCAGCACGCATGGGGCTGGCTCTGGGGGGGTGCCCGTGCCCAAGCAGCTGGCACGCAGGAACCTCAGCACGTGGATTTCCACAGAGGCTGGGCCTTTGGGGCTGTAGCACGGTGGGACGGAGTCAGTGTGGCCTGGGGGCCTGTGTCAGGAGAGGGGTAAAGACCGCTGCAGGTCAGGCGTGAGATCGCGGGGAGTTGGAGGCTGGTGTTGGGGCCATGGGTCCGCGGGTGCCCAGGCTTTCCTGCGGCCACGGGAACTGGGGGCCCCCAGAAGCAGCCGGCATGCCAGCACCTCCAGACGGAACTCGCGCTGTCCTGGGAGGGGCCCTTGTTCCGGTGAGTCCCACCAGCTGTGCCGAGTCAGGCTCTGCGAGGAGCCCCCGGGGAGAGGGAAAGCCGGCCGTGAAATCGCTCCTTTGGAGCAATTGAGGGGTTCACAGCGTGTGCCCCTGAAGT
This sequence comes from Spilogale gracilis, assembly GCA_004023965.1. Classification (NCBI taxonomy): domain Eukaryota; kingdom Metazoa; phylum Chordata; class Mammalia; order Carnivora; family Mephitidae; genus Spilogale; species Spilogale gracilis. Next base: position 13,225 of record PITA01024975.1, read on the forward strand.
CACAAGCAGCGAGGCTGGGGACCCCTCCTGCTCCGCGCCCCATCGGAAAGTCAGAGGCCGGGCTCTGTGGTGGGCAGGCGCTGCCCCCGTCTCTCTGCCCGCGCCCTCCGGGGGGCTTCCCGAGGGAAGTATCTGTCCCCGATGTGAGCTCTGCGGGTGTTTTTCCTTTGGCCTGCCCTCTCCCCAGGATAGGGCCCCACGAAGAGCACTTGGGGATGAAGGCCTTGCCTCTGCCAGTGTCCCCCCTCCCCGTGCCTCCCTGCAGCCCCACAGAAGTACACGTGGGGGTCGAGCCCGGCCTGCCTCTATCCTGCGAACTGGGCTGGCTTCCAGGAACCCAACCTAGAGCTGCTGAGACTTTGGGGGGCTGGCCCTGTTGTCTGTGAAGCCACGGCGGGGCTGGGGATGGCGGGAGAAGAGATCGTCTCCAGTCCCCCGACCCCGCAGCCCAGTCTTCCTCCATTCTTGGGGGTGCGCCACCTTCCTGGTTACCCCTAGCTTCCTGGGGCTTTGTTCTGCCGCAGCAGGGCGTGGCCACAGAGGAGAACCAGGCCCTGCTGCGGCCAGGGTGTGAGGGCCTGGGGCAGAGGGTGGGCAGGTGATGGGTGGGCGCCGGGGTGCCGAGTGAAGGCTGAGGGGGCCCAGGGACCTGGTATGGAGGGCATCGGAGAGGGGGCCCGGAGGGGGCGCAGGCCCAGCCCCCCAGAAACGGAGCCCGTGCCTGGAGGCACAGAGAGTGTCCTCTGGGCCGGGTGGGGGCCACACGGGCTCGTCCAGCCGCTGCGTCCCTTTGTCTTTGCACCGGTTGCCAGCCGGCCGCAGTCTGATGAGTCAGCCTGCATTAGTGCCTTGTGGACGCGGCCTGGGACGCGGGCTGCTGGCAGGGCAGCCATGGAGTGCTGGCCCGGTGGGACGTGCCCTCGGCGTGGCAGGCCCAGCCCCTGCCAGCCCTTCTCGCAGAGATGTGGTGTGGGCGCCTGCTGGGGCTCACCGAGAGGGGGCTGCTGGGCGCCGGTGGGGGATGGGGCACGGGAAGGTGCTGGCAGGTGGGGTGTTGGGGGAGAGTCCGGGGGCAGAGGACACCTGCGAGTTGGGGGGATGGGGCTGTCACCTGGGAGCTCTGCCTGGCCCTTCCTAGCGGGGATGGCTTGGGGGGGGGCTCTTGCCGCCGTCCCCAGGAACATTGTAGAAGCGAGAGTCTGCCTCAGGCATGTGGCCGGCGGGCGTGTCTGGGACACAGAGGCTCACAGGCCCAAAGCCACAGACTGGGGGTTCACGTCAAGAATCCGGTGTTCCTGACACTTCCTCAAGTTTCAGAGCTTGCTTTTTTTTTTAAATCTACCGTGAAAAGGGGGCACTGAGATAAGGAGGGGGTGCAGGCTGTGGGAGCCTGCGGGCAGAGGCAGGGTGGGCCCGGAGGAGGGGGCACCGGGGCAGAGAGAAGGGACGTCAGCTTTGGGGATTCATAGGGTCCCGGCTGACCCCGGAGCGCACCAGGGTCGGCGTGGGGGGGGCGGTGGTCTGCGCCTGCACACACCCTGACCTGGAGCGCCTTGTGCAGCGATGGCTGGCCTCCCACCCTGCGACCTCTCTTCTCTCCCTTTGGCACCAGACCTGGTATAACCGAGCAGCTCCCTGGGTTTGTGGCTCCAGCTCGGGTCAGGGGCTGCCCTGCGGTGTGAATGCCAGCACCTGGGCAGCACGCGGGACGGACGCGTGTGCCCACTGACGGTGGGTCTCCGTGGTCCTCCGGACGAGCAGCACCGGGAAAAGCGTCCCGTCTGCCAGCTCAGGCCCAGCAGCTGCCCCTCAGCCACAGGGATCGCTTTGCACTGTCACATTTCCTGAGGGTGCCAGACCGCCCCACGTGGCCAGGATGGAGCTGGGGGCCCCTGCCGTTCCGGGAGGCCGTGGCTGGGCTCTGGGTCACATCCCTGCCCTGCGGGTTCGGCACCGGTTCCCGCAGACCGTGGGCCACAGGGACGGAGGTGAGGCCTCGCCCCAGTCACTGTGGGGAGTGTCAGCCCTGGGGGTGCTGAGCACCGGAGTTCTGTGTCCCGCTGGGGAGTGTGGCTCGGTGCAGGACCTCTTGTGGCCTCCGGAACTCCAAGCAGATGTTCCCTCATGCCGTCCCTGAGGCGTCCGTCCACAACTCGCACACCGAAACCACATCGTTCCCTGGTTTTTATTGTCCCCCCAGAGCTGTGCGGCCCTCACTGTCAACTTTGGAGCCTCCTGTCCCCCCAGAGAGACCCCAGCCGCGCCGTGTGGACAGAGCACCGTGTGTGTCCTCGTGAACGCTGCTGGGCCCAGCACCTTTCCGCCTTTGGGGTGCCGCGGGCAGACCAGCCGGGTGGTCGTAGTTTTGTTTGGACCTGATTTGAGTACTCGGTATGTGCTGGAGGGCAGAATCGATGTGTGCAACCGTACAAGCACCCGCCGAGGCATTTTCCAAGGTGGCATCTGCTGGTTAACCCCCAGCCCCCCGAGCGCGGGGTCTCTGGGGAGCTCTGTGGGAGCGCCGGCGGTTGTCCCAAAGGAGGCAGCCGGCAAGCGCCAGGACACGCCCAGCCTGACACCGTGGGCAGGATGCTCCCCACCTCCTTTGCTGTGGACACTTTGGGGTGTCCCCGGGGGTGGTCTTCGCAGCCCTGAGGTTAGAGTGGCCTTCTGATCTGGTCTCCCTGTGAGGGACCGTCCAGGTGGGGCGGTGGTGCGGGTCTCTGGGCGGTGGCGGGGTGGCGAGGTGGGGCGGGTGGCAGGTGCGAGTAAGGGGCGTGTGTGTGTGCTCGCGCGCGTGCGGGCTCGTCCAGCATCCGTTCCCTCATCGGTCCTCTGGAGAATTTCAACACCCACACTTGGAATAAGAAAAAAATTATTAATGAGCTTGGAGCAGTTGCCATGGGAACCTGTTGCTAATGAATCTCTGGGGTTCCTCTTACCTTTGCTGCGCAGCAGAGCTGCACTCCCGAAGACGACATGTTTCCCACTAATCAGGTTGCCGTGGCAACGCCTGTCACTAATACCCAGCCCGCTCCTGGTTTCCTGGCCTGGCCCGACTTACATAAAGCAATCTGGCGAGCGCAGGGCTGCTCCCAGAATGGAGAGCCCTCAGCCCCCAGCCTCCCCGACACCCATCTCCACGAGCAGCCGGCCATCCCCCCTCGTCCGCGGGCCACATGCGTGCTCCTGCAGCCACGGGAAGGAGAGGCACCCAGAGCCCGGGCTGTTCGCTGGGAAGCGGAGGGCTGGCCCACAGTGGGGGCTCTGTGAATGCTGATGGGGGCGGCAGTGTGTCACTCAGGGCGGTGGGTGCGGGTCAGCCCCGGCGCTGGCACCCGGGCCTCCCTCCGGCCTAGGCCTGGTGGTGGGAGAACCTTCTAGAAGGAGTATGAACACTTGTACCCGGAGAGGTGGTTAAGGCTCCTCCGGGCCGCGGTGCGTTCTGGCAGCCCCCAGCCCATCCTGACAGGCAGGAGGCGTGTGTGGAGTGCCCGCCGTGACCTTCCAGGAGCCCGTGGGCACAGCTGGCTCCGGCGCCAGGACCTCCACATGGAGGGCACGGTGCTGCGTGGCCTTGAGCCCCCCTTCCTGCCTGCCCTCGACTGTGTGTGCCGGAGCCCAAGCTTAGGCATCTGGAGCAGATGGACCCTGCTGTCGGTAGTCTGGCCGTCTGCCTCAGGCCTGGCTCTCGGACCTGGCCAGCCGGACGGGGAGCCTCCTGACTCGGGGCTGGGCCTCTTTCGGCGGTCTCTCTGGGACGCCCTCTGGCTGCCTGAGTGGGTGTGAAGTGGGGAGGCAGGCGGCCTTGCGCACTTGTCCCCGTAGGAGATGTGACGGTGCATGGAGGGCTTCCTGGAGGAAGCAGACCACACAGCTGTGGGAGATGTGACGATGCATGGAGGGCTTCCTGGAGGAAGCAGACCACACAGCTGTGGGAGATGTTACAGTGCATGGAGGGTTTCCTGGAAGAAGCAGACCACACAGCTGTGGGAGATGTGATGGTGCATGGAGGGCTTCCTGGAGGAAGCAGACTCCACACAGCTGTGGTCAGAGTGAGGGTCTCCATCAGGGCGCTGCCCAGTGTGTTTTGTGGCCCTGATTCCCCTGCGAGCCCTCTCCCTGACTGCAGGTGCGCTCTGAGTGAGCTCAGGGGAGCGGCTGGGGCACCCTGTCCTGACCTCACCGTGTGCGGGCTTGTCTCTTTGTCTGTGGGATTGGGCGTTGTGACCAAGATCCAGCCCACGCACTTACAGCACAGACTGTTAGCGTCCCCCGGTGCTGGGCACTGGGCGTCTGAGACCCTGGCGTGGACAGGACAGGCTCCTCCCTGTGTCCCCACGTGGTCATCCCTCTGCATGTGCTGTGTCTCCTCCTGTCCCTGTTACAAGGGCTTCAGGGGTCCCGGATTAGGTCTCATTTTATCCATACTTCCTGTTGAAACGTTTACCTCCGAGTATAGTCCCGTTCCGAGGGTTTCAGCCTGGGAGGTTCTGTGGAGGGCCGCTCCCCAGGGCTCCCATGGTCCTGCCATCAGTTCTGGGGGCTCTCTGTTCTCCCCGAGCCCCCTGGAGCACTGAGAGGTTTCCCGGCCCATGTGGGTCCCTCCAGCCACACCTCCTTGGTCCAGCTTCTGCTACCCACCCCTGCCCCCCCCCGGAGCGCCCTCTGGCGGGCGAGAGCCTGAGCAGCAGGCCTGACGTGGGACTTACTGGGGCCACACTTGGTCTCACCGCCCTGGTGGTAGACGCACGGCCTCCCTGTGGTTCAGCCCCGGGACCTCCTTCTGCCAGCAGTGCCCTGGCAGCATCATGCTGACCTTGGGGGGGGGGAGGTGGCCTGTAGCCCACCAGGCAGCGTGTGGAGGTGAGCCCACGAGGGGGTCTTGGGTCCTGGAGAGCTCCCCCTCCCCCCGCCTCTGGCGTTGCTTCTGCCCAGGGCCCGGCCCGATGGCTCAGGGGTGCTCAGGGGTGTTCGGACTGGCAGGGCGGATGTGCAGGGCCTTCTGGGTAATCCTAGATGGCAGGGGGCCAGAGGAGGGAGGGAGGCAGCTGCTGGGCGGGGGTCCCAGGGCCAGGGTCTCCCCTCCCCACGTGGCTGTTGGAGCTCCCCAGCCCGTGCTTGTGTCTGGATCTCCAGGTCCCACCAGGCCTGGCCTGGACCTTTCTCTGGCTGGGCCAACCAGGAGTCATGGAACATGTGTGCTGAGAGGAGAGGACACTGGGGTCACGTCCCAAGGGTGGCCATGGCCTGCGGAGCTGTGGCTGGAGGAGTGGGGTCTGGGAACTCCTCCACTTTTTCAGCTGAGCGGCCGGTGGGCAGAGGGACAGGTGCCGTGGGGCCGAGAGGCCTGGAGTCTCATGGCCCCTGTCCCCGCCTGCAGCTTGTCTCATCCTTGGGCTGTCCCCTCCCCAGGCTGACATCACGGGCTGAGGGCAGCCCCCCGGGGGGCCCGTGGCCACCCTGCACCTGTCACCCAGTGGCCCCTCCTGGCCACGTGCTCCCATCCCGTTCTCATCCCGTTGCCGAGCCTGCCGTCTGCATGGCCGGTCAGCGGCCACCGTGCCTTCTGGAGGGAGTGTGGGCCTCAGCCGGGACTCCTTGGGCTGGGGTGTGCAAGCGGACATTTGGAGAGTGGCTGTGTGAATGGGGTGTCCCCTGGGGCTCCGTGAACCCCCGCGGCCTGAGGCAGCTGGGTGGCGTTTGGAGCTAGAGCCTGGTGTCCCCTCCTGCCGTCGGGGTTCTGTGGGTCAGACCGCGTCCCTCACGACCGCCATGCTAGTCATGCCTGGGACTGACGGGTGTGTTAGGGGGATGGCCTGAGAGGGGCCCGGGCCCTGGATCCCCCTGTGTGGGGTGCTGGGGAAGAGCTTGGAGCAGACACACCAGACAGCGGGTCCTCCTCCCCGCCCTGGGGAGACCGTCGGGCAGGGGGCTCTGAGCCGGACCTGCCCTCTGGTGCAGCCTCACCCCCCCCCAGCCTCCATTGCCCCCGCTCCAGACATGCCACCTTCTCCCACCTCTGCCTCGGCCCCAAGTCCTCTCCCAGTGGCTCTCCCTTGCCCCCAGGCCCGCCCACTGACCCCCGGCAGAGCAGACAGCCCCCAGCGCTGGGCCAGGCGTCGGAATTCTGGGGCAAGCCCCTCTGTTCTGACCGATGCGTGAATTCCATCGTGGAGCACCCTCTGTCCCAGAGCCGTGCCCTGTTCCAGCAGGAGCCCTGCAGGTCCCAGGGGGAGCAGGGTGGGCAGGAGGCCTTGGGGAGGGGGAGCCCAGGACTGGAGCTCAGGGAGGAAGGGGTTCCCCACAGTCTGCCCCCCACTGAGTCCCAGGCAGTGCCTGAGGGGGAGTCTTTGCCCCAGGCCCCCACCCAGGCCTCCCTCTGGGCAGGGAGGGAGGCAGGCGAGGGGGTGTACTTGTTCCCGGGGCTGTACCCTCCATGGATGGCCTTGGGTCTTCCCACAGCTGTTGTGTGGCCCCAAGAACTCCAGGGGCAGCAGGAGCCCCGCGCTGTGGCTTCATACCCCCTCCTGTCCTCTTGGGGGCTAACAGGAGGTCTAGGGAGGGCCGCTCGACTGCACTGTTAGCTGGGGCCCGCGACCCCGTCCAGGCCCCTTCCCCTCTGCTTGGCAGGTCTTGCAGAATCACATTGGGAAGTTTAGGGCTTGAGGCAGCAGCAGGCGTGTTTCCTGCACGTTTGAAATACGGCCTGCCGGCTGGTGGGAACAAGGGATGTTTTAATTCCTAATTTAGACTGTTTATCTGCAGAGCTCTGGAGGCCAGGCGGGAAGAGACGGTACCCCCCCACACCCCTCTGAGGGCGCCTCCCGCCTCCAGCACGCTCCAGCTGCCTGGTGGGCACCGGGAGGGGGACCGCGCCTCTAGATCTGGCACCAGCTGCCTTCCAAGAGGGGAGACCCCTCCGCACACCGTCCGGCCTTTTCAGGGCTCGCGGCTGTGGCCAGCAGTCCAGGAGCGGGGCTGGGGGTGGGGGCGGGCCCGGGGACCTGGGAGTTCTGAGGAATCTGGCCCCTGGGCCGCTCCGCTGTGGCCTCTGGTTGGGCTGAGAGTTTTACCATAAGAGACTCCGGGAGGGTGAGGCTGCGGACCAGGTCGTTAAAAGTGTCTAAACCCTTCCCCTGAGCAGAGCTCCCTGGAGTCACCATGGCGGCCCTGGCATCAGTGTCGTCTCTCCAACTTTAATCAGGAAACACACGGCGTTTCTCCAGGCGCACAGCGATCTGCCTGCGGGCCCGGCTGCCTTCCTGGTTGCCATGCCAACCGGGCTTGCACCCCTTCTGTGTCCCCTCTCAGCACCTGCTCTGCGGGGGGTGCTCGGCGGGGGCGGGGGGCGGGGTGAACACCTGCCTCGCGGCTCCTTGCCTTTGGGGCATCCCTGTCGTAACTCACAGCGGAGGGCGTGGTGCTGAGGGGGTCCCTCACAGCACTGGGACTGCACAGCGTGTTGTCATTCTGGACTGGGACGCTGCATTTTGGGGTGATGGAGACTGGCCCAGGGTCCTGCAGTCTGGAAACCAAGCCTCGGGGCCATCAGGCTATGGCAGCCAGGTCCCCACATCTAGCTACGCCCTCCGCCCCCCACCCCTGCCCCGGCGCTCCCCGTCCCCCACCCCGACCCAGCTCTGGCTGCCCTGTCCTGGTCCCACTCGGAGCCTGTGTCACTGTGAGCCCCCTGACCCGCACTGCTGCATTCCCCCCTCATTCTCCCGCGGTGTGCTGGGGGGGCCCTGTTACCCGGTGGCCCCCCTCCCGTCCTTGCGGAGGCCTCCTGGGCAGCTCCGCTCCTTGGGGCTGGCCCCTCTGGAGGTGTGGGGGGGCCTCCCCGGGGGCCAGCAGGGGGTTACAAAGACCAGGCCAGAACCAGGGTAGAGGATTGGATTGGGGACAACGCTGTCCCTGAGAAAGCCGGCCGGGCTGCCCGAGGGTCCCCAGACCCCACGGCCACCATCCCGAGGTCCAGCCCGCCCGGGGCCTCCGCCCCACGTGGAGACGGCAGCCATGTTGCAGAACCTCACCCTCCTGAGTCTCCACTTCATGGAAGCTTCCAGAAATGTGCAGGCGGGGTGGGGCTCTCGAAGGCTCCCCCAAGAACGTGCGCTCCGTGTCTGAAGTGAACAGCCCTTGCGTTTTTCCTGGAGCTAGGCGTCCCTGGGTTCTGCCTGCTCCCCCCTCTCCAAGCCCCCCTCCCACCGACAGGGCCGGCCCCCCTCCCCCGGGCAGCACGCCACGCGTCGGGCGGAGGGAACCCCGAGACGTGGGCACAGCATGCGACCACATGCCCGCGCTCCTCGGAGCTCGGGGATTCCCTAATTACAGGATTTATTATGAAAGCGCCAGCTTCCCGGTGCGGGCTTGCGGCAGCCACGGAGCCACGCTGCGGCCCTCTGCCTTTGGCCGGCCCTTGGGGCGGGGCTGGGCCTCGTACCCACCCGGCACCCTGAGCCCCGCGCCGCGGAGCCTGCTCAGGCCTTGGGCCCATGCGGGAGGGCGAGTCTGGGCAAGAGGCCTGGGGTGGGGCCGCTCACCGCCGTGGAGGGGGCGGGGACCCCTTCGTGTGGAAGGCCCCAGAGGCACTTGTGTCCCTGCGGGCGTTGGAGGCATGCCGCGGCCTGGTTCTAGAGGCCTGTCAGGATTTGGGGTGGGCCGCGCAGGGGCTGTGCACCATCGGGGGGGGGGTCCCTGGCGATGGGGGACATCCTTCGGGGCACAGGAGTCCCTGGCTCAAGGCGACTTGTGTGCAGATGCTGGAGTGTGTGTGCTGGTCCTCGGGCCGCGGGGTCTGCAGAGGGTCTGGGTCCCGGGAGCTCATCTTGCTGTTCGCTCCGTTAGGATTGGAGAATGACAGACCCGGCGGCCCTCGGCTGGTAATTCATTCCGAACAATGACGAGCCCGTTGCGTGTTAGCATTTTCTCTGTGGCAACACGGAGCCCGAGTGAGAGGGAGCCGGTCAGGGTTCTGCGAGTGCCTGCTGCCCGCCTCCACGGAGGAACCGCACCCCTTCCTGCGGCTGTGGGGTCAGGTCAGGACGCCGTGGGGAGGCTCCCCGGGGTGGGACGGAAGTGAGGAGGACCCTCGTCTGCCTCGCTCTCCCACAGTGTCTCCTGGGATGGATATGATGCCCGGGTGCCCTTCGTCCGGGGGAACGGGGTCCGCGGTCCTTGAGGAGATGCACACGGAGCTCCCAGGGGCCTGACCGCCAGCTCCAGACCAGGCACTGGGAACCGTGGTTCACGTGACGCTGGGAAGTCAGGCCCATGGGTCCGCGTGGGTCACTCGGCTCCGCGGCCCCTCCCTCCTTTTGACCCAATTCCCTCAGTGGGGACTGGACCCCAGGACACAGAGTAGCTCTCGTGGGCAGCCGCAGTCCAGTCTGTGTCACAGACACTCCACTGTGTGCCTCCCAGGGTGGGGGTGGAGGGCGGTCGCAGATCCCTCTGCTGGTGGGCATGTGACCTCAGGCCGGCGGCAGAGAGAAGCCAGGCCTCGGCCAGGCGGGAGAGGGAGGGCTGGGGCCAGGCCACTGGGGTCCAGCAGTGCCCCAGGGCTCCCGGTGCCTCCGGGCCCCAGGGCGGTCAGCAGCGAGCGTGGACAACGCTTTACCCAGGGAAGGGGGAGAGGCACCCCGTTGCTGGTTGAAAAAACATGGCTCCGATGACTCACAGAAGCCTTCCCTTCCCTGCTGGTTTCCAGGAACTCTGCTCCGACATAATGGATCGAGTTATTAGGGGAGCAGCTTGGACTCGGCGGCTGGAGGGGAGCCAGGCTCCACCAACGGGCGCGCCGCACGGCAGCGAGACTCCCCCGGGCCCGCCTGGGAGTGGGGCTGGTGGGCACGCGGGCCGCGCGGTCAGCTGTGCGCCAGGAGGCTGGGACCCGGCGCACAGGGACCACGCACTCCCGTCCATGGTGGCTTTCCTGGGGGCATGACTCCTGGAAGGTGAGGCCCCGCTGTGCGCGTCAGCCACCAAGTGAGATCCCACTGTGCGCACAGGCCTGAGCCCAGATCCCCGGAACCGGGGCGGCACACCTGCTGAGCAAAGCATCCGTGTGCAGGGCTTTCCCGAGCCTCTGTTCTTCTGTGAGGGTTGATCAGGGTGTGTTCTGAGAGGCCCAGGAGGCCCAGGTACACCAGGGGGTCCCAAGGACCCTCTCCTCACCGTCTAGTGCCGTGCAGGGGTGAGGAGTGGGGTTGTCTCATAATCTCAGGACGTGGCGGTGTCTCTGGCCCTGGCTCTGCCCGCCCTCGGGTCGTCCTGTCCCTGCTGCTCTGCCACCACCCCCCTGCTCTGCTCTGTGCCCGCGCATCGGCCGGAGGCTCTCCCGTGCCCTCACTGAGGCCTGGAGCAGTCCTCCCCGCCCCGACGCCCTTGCTGAACGCGTCACCTGCTCCTCGCCGTGCCCTGGCTGGCTCCGTGAAGGCGGGCCCTCGCGTGCTCACTCCTGTCCGAGGACCCAGAGCAGTCCTGAGATGCGGTAGGCGCTCAGTGAGTGGGGTGCAGGAGCTCTCCGTGTGGGCTTTGAGCATAAGTAGAAGCGTTTCTAGGCATTGGGCACCTGGTGCGCTGTAGGTGGCCAGCCCGTCGGGACGAGCCCCGGGTGCTCCACAGCCGCAGGGCCCCCCGCCTCCCACCAGGCCCTCCCACCCTCACCACCCCTGACAGCCTGGGCTCTGCCTCGGGCTCCTCTGCCCCCAGGGTTGGTGGCCGGCTGCCCCTCCGTCAGGCTGCACGGGAGCCTGGCCCTGTGGGCACAAGCCAAGCCATGGGTCTCTGGCCCGCGGTGTGGGCCGGGGCACTGTGTCCCGTGGCGGACAGGCAGGACCCGGCGGCTGCTGGGGCGGCTGCACCTTGGGACGGACCGGGCCGCGCCTGTGTGTCTGGGAAGGACTCACAGAGAGCTTGGGGGTGGAAGTGTCCCCGTGTTCCCACCGTCCGTCTGGGCAGCAGGACCGCCACCCCCATTTCTGGAGCTCAGTGGGGATGGGGCATGAGGGTCACACCTGCCCCCCCAGGGGTGTGGTGGCCCCGGGGGGCCATCTTGGCTCCTGGCTTCTGTAGCAGAGAGCACCACGCGGCTGTGTTCCTGCCAGGGCTGGAGGCCGCGAGGCCGCGGTCCCGGTGTGCTTGGGGCCGGCTCCCCCGAGACCTCTCTCCTGGGCGCCCCGTGTGTGTGTCTACGTCCTGAGTACCTCTTACTGTGAGAACACCAGTCGGAGGGGATGGGGACCCACCCTATGACCTCCGTTTACCTAGATCGTCCCCCTCAAGGCCCACTTGCAAATGCAGCCACATTCTGAGGTCCTGGGGCTTAAGGCTCTATGGGAATTTTGGGGTGCACAGGTCAGCCTGTTGCAGGGTGGACTGGGGGACAGGACTGGGAGGGGCTAGACTGGGCGGCCATGCCCATCGCTGGTAGCCGAGCAGGGAAGGTCCCAAGGCGTGGACACAGGGTGCAGAGGCCCAAATCCCCTCGGGCCTGGCCCTGCAGACTGCACCGTGACCCCGGGAGTCCTCACGTGAGCGTGTCCGGCCCCCGCCTCCGCCCGGGCCAGAACGTGACGCTTGTGCAGGAGATGAATGTGGGTGACCCTGAGCCACGGTCAGATCTGCGCCGGATTCTGTGTGTTCGCCGCAGTAGGAGGGACGTTGGTCGGCCCTGAGCTTTGGGCGGGCGCTCCAAGGACGCCGGTGGTCATGTGCAAATGTCAGGGCCAGGTGTTGGGGGGCCATGGACTCCAGCACCGGGGTCCCGAGCTCAGTCCTGCTCCTTGAAAGCCATGATCTGAGGTTCTGGGCCATCCTTTTCAAATGTCACTGCTATTAATAACTTGGGGGTGGGGCCAGAAGGCCTTTGGGGTCCCGGGGGCCAGGGAAAGCAGCTCCCTGTGGCTGTGAGGGGGGCTGCCCAGGCCTTCCTGAGGGGCTGGGCTCAGCAGCGTCTGCTAGGGTGCAGGGGGCCCTCCGAGGCTGGGGGAGGTGCCCGGGGGCCTTGAACTTGCTGCACAAGCCGGGGCTGGCTTCTCCCGGGGCCGCTGGCATCCGTCTGTAAAATGGAGGGCGTTGGAAT